>JAXBDA010003885.1:0-31899 GCA_036023075.1 Gaultheria prostrata | reverse complement strand
GTAAGAGAGAGACAAGAGAGAGAGAATAAAAAAAGAAAAAAAAAAGAAAAACAGTCTGTTAAAGAGGGGGAGGAGAGAGAGAAAGAATAAAAAAATGGGTAGGGAGTGAATAGTGCCTCCCTAAATGGGGGGGATTTTAGGGAGGTACTATTCATTTTTGTATTTTAGGGAAGGGTTTAGGGAGTCTCTTGGAGCCTAACTTTGGGGTTTGGCTCCCTAAAATAGGGATGGGAGCCAATTTAGGGAGTTTGTTTGGCTTGCTCTTAAGCCCCATAATATCAGGGTTGACCCTGTTGGAGACCAATGATATAAATATGTGGTGAAAAGAGGAATTGAGACGCCACATGTTATTACACCGGGACACTAAATAATCTCTCATGAGTTAGAAAACTATGATCATTTTTACTATTTTGGCAACGAAATCTGCCACTAACTTGGTTTTTTTGGTTTTTTGGCTTTTTATGTGATAGCTCGTAATACGCATTGGCTTTTGTGATTTTTTATGTGATGTATTGTGAGGGGATGACCTATCTCAAAAAGCGTAATAAGCTGGTTTTTGGTTTTTTGAGTTAGTGGAACGGAGATATGTTGGACGGTAAAAATTCGACTTAGGAAAATCGGGCAGCAGGGATACTAGAAATTCAAGTTAGGGTTCATTGAAAAAAACAAATTTGTTCACTCTAGCTGTGTATAAACCTTGTACAATATGATAAAGATCTCTATTATCATTGGTATTAAAATTTTACAAATAAAAAATAAAAAATTCTGGTTGGAGTTTTTTTTTTTTGATCAACAAGGTTGGAGTTCACCCATTCATATAGACAGTCATATATGTACAATCATATTGCACAATCATATGTATTGAAATTGCATGACGATGTTATTGAGATTCGCTTTGACTCGTAATCTGTACTTAGAGATCTCATTATTATCCGAGCCATCTTATTATTTTGGTATGATAAACTAGCTATCCGCCATAATATATATAGTTTCACTTTTGCGATAGATTCTGTGCAAGGCTGCACAACAGCTGCTGTGCACAATCACAGCCGTCCACAAGTGTTTTTAACGGTTTGGATTGAAAACAAATTGTTCGCGCGAACAATTTGTCTCTGTTGTTTGAAATCTAGGCCGTCCATCCAAGCAATGAATGGTCCGGATCGTGCACAACAACTGCTGTGCACATGCTGCACAGTAGCAACCCTGCGTCCCTGAATTGGAGCAACCTAGTTGTTCAAAAAAATTTTGAATGTATACCATACATTGAGATAATCAACGGTTAAGATCTGGTCGAATAGTTTTATCAATAAGAGTTAACTAAACAAACTTACACCACGGATCAGTCAACACCCTTAAATTGCGGACTCCATCCACACATTTACTTTCCCGATCAAATTTCCATGATCCGAACCGTCCATGGTGTTTTTAAGGACCTTAACATAAAATAAGAGCACAAAAAAAAAAAAAAAGGAAATGGGAAGGGCTTGATATGAAAAACTGCTCGGATCAAACCCTTTCCAGTCATTTTTTTGGTGATTTCTGTTGTTAGCTCTTAAAAATACGTTTTAAAGACATTGGACGGTTCAGATCATAAAAATTTGATCAGGAAAGAGAAGGTGTGAAGTGTGAACATAGTCAGCATTTTAATCATATATGACTGAAATCCTTTAACATGTTTTTTTGAGGGTGAGAGGATAATCTCCACTTCTTCAGTCCCGCAAAATTAACCGGTCTTCAGTCCCACAAGCAAGGGCGGACTCATGGGGTGTTTGGCCCATGCAATCCCCCAATTTTCTTCATATTTATAGTATATTTTTTTTATTTTTTTTATAAAATTATTGAAAAGTGATCCACACAAACCAGATCAAATTTGTAATCTTGCGTTCGCCACTGCCCACAAAACCCTTCTATTGCAGCACCGTGTAATGTAGGACTAGAATAAACATATCTCAAGTATAAATCAATGTAATGCAATCATATGTTGGTTGATAGTTGATACTATTATTCAATCGACATATTTTTTAACATCATTAATTAATGTTCTCGACAGGTACTTTTAAGAGAAATTTTTTTTTAATTAATAAAGTAGACTTGGAAAAATCCCACAAAGACCTGCCGTAAAATTGACAAGATCTCTCATCTTTAATTTTAATTTTGAAATTTGCCCCCAACACCAATTGCTTATTATTATTATTTTTTTGCACGGCAAATTTTTTTTTTATTAATTAAATATCGAAGATACAAAATTAAATTAAATGGGGTAAGAGAAAGACAAAAAAGCCTCTCCAGACCCAAAAGATTGAAAGACTGACAAGAAGACAACCAAACAATCAAAACGAAAACCTAAACCCCAACACCTAAACTACAAACAAAAGTAAAGAGGAGCAAAGAACCAAAGAGCACCAGACAGAAGTAAAGAGGTGCAAAGAACCATCCGAAAGCAAAACCGAAAGCAAAAGCCCTCACTAGCCAAAAGAAAACAGGAGCAAATACTACAAAACACCTGAATCAACCTCCTAAAACAAACCAAGCCAAGCAAATGAAACCAGACAAGGAGAAAATGAGCACCGGGATACGGAACATTGCTCCGACCATAATTAGGCTCTCCGCAAATGAGCAACCGGATTGAGGCACTAGAAATAGTCAAGCTGCGTGTGAGCACTAGCCCGAACACAAAGCTATCAAAAAAAAAAGAAAAAATGATTTCATTTCCATTGATTTTTTAGGTTAGTCTACACGGAGCATTGCTCCGACCATAATCAGGCTCCCTGCAAATGAGCAATAGGATTGAGTCACTAAAATTAGTCGGGCTGCGTGTGAGCACTAGCTCGAATGCCGAAGCTATCAAAAAAAAAAAAAAAAAAGATTTCATTTCCTTTGAACAAAAATCAAGGATCCACCTCTGCAGTTTTCACTTGACATATTCTGGAGTTTAATGTACGTACTTCCATCCAAGTCCTCCTTTACCAGATCAAAAAAACAAAAAAGTCCTCCTTCACAATGTGAAAAGTCATCATGTGATAATCCGTGGATGATAAAAAGTTCAACAGCGGCGTCGACATTGTGTTTGGAGAAAAGAGAATCAAAATTACTTCGGACGTCTGTCTACGTACGATGCACGGATAGTGCATTTCGACCGTCGGAAATGCTTTTAGACAGTTTGAATGTTATTTACTCTTTGACCGGTAAGAAAGCTCTTTGATAGGTCAAAGAATATTTAAGATCCGAACCATTAATTTGTTGGAGTAAACGATTTAGATATATGCATTCTCGTGCGTCTGTACGCATAGCCGCGTTCAAAGAGAATTTCAGATCAATTGAAACTTGTGGACATCACCCAGGGATGTTCAATAAAATGTGCATCATCTAGCACAAAAGTCTACTTTGTTGACTCAAAGCCACCAAAAACATATACGTCTCTTTCATCACTCCATTTTTTCGGTCTAAACATTAAGTTCTTCCTAGAAAATTCCACCAACGAAATTTCCCCAACTCTTACCCTCTATTACGTACGTATTTGGGAGCAATTTTTAGTACCGCGTAGACCCGCACGCTTGTCAACTGTGTGTTTGTGTATGTGTATGGCTTTCAAATTTTTTATTAATTAGTCGAGTCTCGAGACCTCCGCCGCTCCGCGGAGAGACTATAAGAGTTTTGTGATATGACACCACATAATAATGGCACTTTTATGCTTAATTACGCACTTTGCACAATTACACATTAGTCCTACTTTCAATTGTGACTTATAAATCTTTGCATGTCCAATGAAACTCCAACGGCCCAATTTCCCGCATCATGTGAGTGTGTGTAAACATTTCTTATTAGTAGGCCTCGTAGTTGAGGAGGGACGCTAGGATTGTTGTGCCAAAATGCCACGTAGTAGTATTTAATTACACTCACCACAACTTCATTTTGATCTTTTTTACTTTCAATCGAGACATATAACTCTTTACACATTAGGGAAATTAAAACCCCACTTTCATACATATGACGATAACAAAAATTGGAATGCATTTTAAAAAAAAATAGAGGAAAAAGCTATAACTAAATATGATTCGGGCAAAAGTACAAGGACTAAAGTGGGATACTTGTGAAGGTGTAGGGGGCTAAATGAGTCAAGGAAAAATGTCACAGACTTAAAGGTTAAAATATATATATATTTAGGAAATCAAAGCTTGGAAAACTAATTCATTAGTTTAGATTTATATATGGGTTTTGTTAAAATATGCCCCCGACACATGATAAGCATCATTAAATGAGTTCAATTAAATCCACTTTTATAAAAAGTAGTAAAATTAATTCATATATTTAGATTTCCACTTTTATAAGGAAACATTCTCTTAATTGAAATAGCCGTCATGCATCAATAAAGAAGGAATGATGCTGATAAAAACCAAAAACAAAAAAGATGGAATGATCAGACATCTATACGGTCAGACCGCTGTAGAGACGCTCATATTTATATTTACGGTAATCCTACGGGAATCCTACGGGGACAGACGAAATTGTACAGACGACGTACCGACGGCACTGGTGATGGCCGTGTGGGTTCCAAACGGACAATCCGAGCCGTTCATCGTGCTCGGAATCAAAATCCGAGTGGGTTACCGCGAGAATCGAGGCCATCGGAAGGCTGTAAGTGCTCGATCCAAAATCACTTCATTTCGAGCAAAATCATGGTGCTCGAAATGGGGTGATTTTGGATCGAGCACTTACAGCCTTCCGATGGCCTCGATTCCCGCGTTGACCCACTCGGATTTTGATTCCGAGCACGATGAACGCCTCGGATTGGCCGTTTGGGACCTACACGGCCGTCGCCGGTGCCGTCGATACGTCGTCTGTACAATCTCATCTGTCCCCATAGCAAGGTCCTATATTTATATGTGTATACATTTTTCGTTCTGTTTTATTAATTATAATTATTCCATGGGAAACCAATAACCCACCTACATCGCAACTCCCCTGCACGCGTAATGCAAGAAAGTGACCGTTACAGACATAAAATGTAACAATAATTTCTACAGTCTAATATTTGTTTCTCCAGTTTTTGCTAACCTCTCTCTCTCTCTCTCTCTCTCCAATCAAAAACCAGTCTCCACCTAGTAGCCTCCCTCCTCCGCCACCATGGAAGAGGACGACCAACCGCCGCAAAGGAACCAATACAACTTAAACAACAAAATCATGCTCACGGCGGTCGTTTCGCTATCGATAGTGGTGACAATCGTGACCATACTTCACATATACGCGAGATTCGTCCTCCGCCGCCAAGCACGCCGGAGAGCCAACATGCTACAGCTCCGGCTGGCAGTTTCTCAGGCCCACGCCGCCACCACCGAGCCTCCCACCAGCGGGCTTAACCCGGCCATCATTCCTTCTCTACCAATATTCGTCTTCAAACAGACATACAATGATGACACATCACATGGAACAACGGAGTGCGCGGTTTGTTTGAGCTTTTTGGAGGATGATGAAATGGTTAGACTTTTACCAAATTGTAAGCATACTTTCCACGTCGAGTGCATTGACAAGTGGCTTACATCACAATCAACATGTCCCATTTGTCGGACTGGGGCAGAGCCCCGCCAACTGCCTCTATCCTGTGAGACAGTGGGAGTCAGGTCTCTGCCTACAGCTCCGTCAGTAGAACGTGCCAACTCTGAATTAACAAACGCGGAGGGAACATCAAATGGTGGGGTACTAGAAAGTACTCCATCATCCTCTGCAAAGATCATTACTAATAGCGGGCCGAGCTCGAGCTCGAGGTTGAGTTCTTTTCAGAGGATGCTTACTCGGGAAAAATCGTCGCGCCGGATACAATCTTGTGGGCAAGAGGATGTGCAAGGAGATGTTGAGAGCGGTCATTTTAGGTGAAAGGATTCATTCCTATATTTTATTTCTTCTCTCCATGTTCTGTGTTTGTATCTACGAATTAAGTTCTGTTTGTTAATAACAGAAAATAATTAAGCAAAAGCAGTGATTTAATTAGTTGAAATTATTTCTTTGCAATTTCTATTGCCTTATCTTTATGTTGGATTGTGTTTGTGTAGACTATTTGTTGTTCCTTTTGCTTAGCAAGATTAGAGAAATGATCCGGGTGCTGTAGGGCGGCCCTATAATGCGGCATCCGAGTTGTTAATCTTAGTAATTAATGGCTCGGATTTTATTTTGGCAATGGACAACTTAGATTTGCAAAGTGCCATCAAAATCATTGAAAACACATTCGACGACTCGGATACCACACTACATGGGTACCCTATAGCACCCCATTTTCTTAGAGTAATTGATGGATTTTTGGGTTCCAGTCTTCAGGATTCAGCTTAACATATTTTGGCTTATTATTATTTGTTAGGAACTTTTGTTGGTTTTCCGTCAAATCTGTCTGAATTATTTAATCGCAGCGAAGGTATCAAAATATTAAAAAAATTATTAGTCAAATTTATACACACAAAAATCAGATAAGGTAAGATAATTCAAAAATCTGTCGGTCTTATAATATTCTTATGTTTATCGAACCTTCTAAGCTTTTTGGTCGTACACGTTTTTACTTCGTTAAATTATTCTCATAGCGACGAATCAGAAATTCATAAAAACTTAATGCCAATTAAATCAATTATAATTTCAAAAATAACAACCCCAAAAAAAAAGTAGAGGAGTTTGTTAGAGAAATGGGAGTAGCTAGGAATATGGTTGGAAGCCTGAGATTCTACCTAGTACCTACAATATCACATAAATTTTGCTTACTAAGTCTTAAAGAAAACAATTGGCTTTTGGCTGGCAGTTATCTTCTAATTTTTTCACAAGCGAGATCAGAGTTTGAGCCTCAGTAGATGCGTTTGGAATTGAGGGCTATGGATAGCTTCTAGACCCCCTCTAGATTAACTCACTAACTCTTCTGCTAAACCTCCACTCATTTATATCGAATTGAGAAAAAAGAAAACAATTGGCTTTTGGCTAGCTAATATGAACCCCCAACATGTTCATTGTTAAATACTCCTACATGATGTTGACAGGTAAGATACAGCCCATGTGCACAGGCTAACTTTAGCTTCCGTTATAATCCATTGACCCAATAATTAAGCCTAATAAACTGAAGTAAAAAAATGCTTAGAAGTCTCAATTTTAAACCATAATTTGCATCATTGGTGCTTGTGGTTTTGGGGAAATTTATTTTAGTAGCCATCTTTTGCATTCCATCAACTTAACCCGTTGGTTTGATTTCCATTTTGATATAGTCGTTCCATCGTCTTGCGTAAATATTTCAAACAAGAACAAAAACACGTGTCATGTGATCACCTATTCGGGATAAATTATTCTTTGATTTCGAAGCAAGGTCATATGGTGCTCCACGTGTCTTGTGATTGGTATAGTTGCAGAACCAATGACTTTTGCTTTATAAAAGAAAAAAAAGGGACAAAAAGTCTTGTGTTGTGCCGCATTGTGATTGATGTGGAGCGTTGCTCTAAGAGTACTAAATAACACCTTTCATACATTAAACATATAAAAGGACAAAAAAAACACATTTTCCAATACATTTTTTATACTTCCCAATAAACTTTTATTCACTTTTATACACTTTTCATATATTTCAATACACTTTTTAAATCTTAACAGAAGCCCTGAGGGCTTCTTTTAGCATTTTTCAATTATTTTTTGTCATCCCTTTTTTCTTGTATAAATCTTTTTTGTTCATGTATCTATTGAGAGTTTCGATCAAGCTAATTTTGTCTGTGATAGACCAACTCCTCGAATCCCTAAAAAATCGAAATTGGACTGGACTGGCCCATAATAAAACTGGAGAAGATCATCGGTCCTTCGATTAGGTCGGTGCTATGTCTAGAAATAGATGTGCTATGTCTCTGGGTTTGTCCTGTCCTGCATCACCTATTCACCTTTCAGTGTAATTACTCAAATTTGGGGTCAACGCCGTAAGAGGTTCACGCCACTGTCTCATTTCGCTCAAAGGACATTAATTTTCCGCAGTCAGATTCTGTGACTTTATGCTTAGATGGATGTGTGGTAAGATTAGAAATCAAACCGTTCTTAAAATGGTGGGCGTGCACCTATGGCCGGAGAAGAAGTTGAGAGAAATAGTTTGGTTTGGACATATCTACTGTAGACTTGTAAATACGATAGTTAAGAGAGTTGATATACTCCCTCCGTCCCTTTTTAAGTGATCCATATGGAAATATGTGTAATTTCAAACCCCTAAAAAATATATTTCTGTATATAATTTTTTAATTTTTTTACACCAAATTAAAGTGCTCATTGAGTACTTTAATTTGGTACAAAAAAAATTTAAAAACGTTTTACGGAAGTGCCTTTTTTAACGTCCACAAAAATACACGTTTCCCAAGCGGATCACTTAAAAAGGGACGGAGGGAGTAATAGTTTTGGATGGTAACGCTACGGGGAGGAAGACCCAAATTAATATTGGATACTACATTGTGCAAGAATATGAGTATAGATACTATGTCTAACTGAACATTTAGAATTTGATAGAGCTTAATGGGAAAAAGAAGAAAAAAAAAAAGGAATTCATGTAGCCGACGCTAATTGATTGGGACATAAGACTTGATTTAGTACTCAAATTATGTGATTTTGACCACACAAATTGCCCCAAAACAAAATGCATAGAAATCTCGACCATTCTTCTCTTCAAGGATTGACAGCATATGAATGAGGTCATCATGCATTATTTTCATAATACAATAAATCTTCAAAACCATTGAAAGCAAAACTACATCTATTTAGTTTCTAACTAATAACTAACCTCTCTGTTAAGTTAGTATTTCTTTTATTAATTAGCAAATAAAAAAAATAACTTACATATGAATCTAATTTTTGTCCCACTAACAAAAAAATTCTCTAATTTTGTCTCTTTTTTTAACACAACACAAGACTTTTATGCAATTTTTGTCCCATGCCCTCTGGTGCATATGGGGTTTGCTAGAAAATGGATTGACTGGATCATAAATTGCATATCTACTGTGTCTTTTTCAATTACTTTGAATGGCCAACAGCATGGGTATATTAAGCCGACGAGGGCTATTCGACAGGGCGATCCCCTTTCGCCATATCTTTTCCTTTTGTGTGCAGAAGACTTATCGGGCTTGCTGAATTTTCGAGAGCAACAGAATCACTTAAAAGGAATTAAAATATGTCGTATGAGACCTTCCGTATCCCATCTTCTCTTCGCGGATGATTCTCTCATTTTTTGAAAAGCTGAGAAAGAGGAAAGTGAAGTGATCAAAGAAGTGCTGGAAACCTATCGCAAGGCGTCGGGACAGTTGGTTAATGTTCGGAAATCCTCTATTCTCTTTAGTGTGAATACCACGGCGGGGAACAAGCAAGATTGTTTGGCGATTTTGGGATTCCCAAACAGTGCTATGGGGAGCAAGTATGTGGGACTTCCCTACATAATTGGCCGGTCGAAGAAAGCTAATGTATCTTAAGGATAACGTGGAATCCAGGGTGAAAAGTGAAAACATATATAATGCACTAACGAGTTCTAGAGGGGGGTGAATAGGACGACTATTAAAAAATTAAAACTAATTAGATATATCACAATCACCCAAGCTCCATAAAAATTGCCACAAACAAATATGCGAAGTAAAAAGCAATTAAACGGTAAAGAGACAAGACAAACGATATACGTGGAAACTACTTAGGGTCTAAACACCCTAAGCATAAAACCACGGCCTAATCCTACTTATGCATTCCATAAATCAAAAGGTTTACAAGAATTAACAAGACTAGGAATTACTCAACAAGCCCCTTGTGACACCTAGCTCCAATTCTTGATGTAGTACCCCGTACCCCTCTTTGATTCCATGGACTCCACAAGCACAACCGTCTTGATCTCCGAGTCAACTCGGCACCGGTCCAACCGGCTCAAGTAGGAACCAAGGCAATCAACCATGAGATGAATGACATGATGATGAATGAAGATTTTTGTGAAAAATAATCAAACTAGATGTAATCCATGGAGTATTAGAAGATTAATCTAGATTGATAAGGAAGAATGATCAAACAAAGTTTGATAGCAGCACGAAGGCAAGGAAAACGCGCAGCGCTTGAAGTTGTGATAGAAAACGAGCAGCAAGCGCTCACCAGGCGCAACGGAGTAAGGCAGGCAAGCGAAGCGCTTGATAGCTCTACAGGCGCTAGCTGCAGAACCCTCAAACTAGATGTAATCCATGGAGTATTAGAAGATTAATCTAGATTGACAAAATAAATGATCAAACACAAGGTTTAAATCATATAATGCATCAAGAGCCCATAATAGATAAGAGACTTGATTTTTAGTGAAGATTTTTTGATGAAAAATAATCAATCTAGAGTAAATACATGGTGAACAAAAGTATTGCACTAGATTGACAAGAAAGATGATCAAACACTAAGTTTAAATCATTCAATGCATCAAGAACCCATAATAGATAAGGGACTTGATTTTTAGTGAAGATTCTTTGATGAACATAATCAATCTAGAGCAAATACATGGTGAACAAAAGTATTGCACTAGATTGACAAGAAAGATGATCAAACACTAAGTAGAAATCATACCTAAAACATAGAACCCCATGAACAAATGAAGGAGAAGTGTTTCTCTCTCTAAGGTGGGCTATTGCTCTGCCAATCTGCCCTAGAAGAGTGAAAGAAATGTTTATATAAAGCCAAAGTCGAAGCCCTAAAAAGGACCAATGAGAAAACGCCACATACTCATGTAAAACGCATTGCGCTTGTACTACGCTAGCAAGATAGCTGACAAGCGCTATCTAGCGCAGCGGAATACACAAGGCAAAAACGCGTGGCGCTTGAAGAGCAGTACGAGCGTTCATCGAGCGCTGTGCTATGAAAGTGTTATAAACAAAGAAACCTGAAGTGCTAGATAAAGCGCTAGTAGCGCTAAACAAGCGCTCCGCTCAGAATCCCTTTTTAAAAATGTTTCATGCCTTAGCAAATATTTCTCTTTTAAACCCAAAGACAAAACAAGAAATCCAATGTCATACAAAACAAGATTTTTCCATGAAATGCAAATGAAATGCATTATACCTTTTGTTATCGAAATCCAAGCGTTCTTCATGGCAACGGCTTTTCAACAATTCTTGATCCTTCGGGCGGAGCATCTAAACTCAATCAATTCAACTAACCCCCAAACCCAAAAGGAAAAAGATAAAAGCACAGACTCCAATGGTTTGTCGGAATCCGGAAAATGCCAACAACACTAACAAAAAGCTGGGGGGGGAAGATGCTCAATTAAGCAGGAAAAGGAACTCTAGTCAATTTAGTGCTTCTTTCAATGCCTATTTTTGTTATGTCCTGTGTTAAAATTCCAGTAGGACTGTGTAAATCATTATGCTCTATGATTGCTAAATTCTTTTGGAATGGGGTGGATGAGAAGAGGAAGATCCATTGGATGAAATGGGGGAAGTTAACCAAGGTAAAAGGGAAAGGAGGGCTGGGCTTCTGTGATTTAGAAGCTTTCAACCTTGCAATGCTTGTGAAGCTTGGGTGGAGGCTGCTGAATAGGGATGAGTATCTCTTTTTTCGATTTTTCAAAACCAAATACTTCCCAGACACATCATTTTTAGAAGCACAACCCAAACCAGCTTCTTCGTGGGCTTGGCAAAGTATTTTGGCCAGTAAAGAGGTGGTGGCAAGGGGATGGAAATGGAAGGTAGCGTGCGGTGACAAAGCTAAAATAAGGGAAGAACCGGGGCTGTTGGATCCTTTGTACCCAAAAATTTATCCCCGAATCCTCATGATGAACAGTGGAATATGGTAGGGGATTTAATTGATAAAGAGAGAAACATGTGGAAAGAGGATCTACTTACACTATTGTTCATTCCAAGGGATGTCGAACAGATTTTGGGTATTCCATTGAACTGATGCGCGAATTTGGAAGTGTACCAGCAATGGCAAGTTCTCGGTGAAGTCGGCGTATGTAGTAGCTAAGGAGATCGTGAATCGGCAGCAAAGCAGAGTGGGAGGTGGTGCTGAATCTAGTAACGGCAGTCATGACCAAGGAAAGTGGAAGAAAATTTGGCATATGAAAGCACCCGAAAAGGTACGATCTTTTATTTGGAAATGTTTGCAAGATATTGTGCCTGTTAACAATAATCTTGTTAAAAAGAAAGTCCCAGTGGATTGTTTGTATCCTATTTGTGGATTGTGTCCTGAAACAATTTCGCACATGTTACTTAATTGTGATATTGCTAAAAGGGTTTGGTTACTTTCTCCCTTTCGTTTTAGACCTTAGGTTTTGGATACTGCCCAATTAGATGAGATTTGGAGTGCTATTGGGCAGCAAAGAGGTGATGGGGACCGGGATAAGCTCGGGTTGTTTTCTTCAATCTGTTGGCGGGTATGGAAAGCACAGAATAATTGGGTGATTAAAAGAGAGTGGATGAGCGAAGTGCAGATTAATGCCAAAGGAGTGGAGGAGTTTCATGAGTACTGTCAAGCAACTAGTAGTACGGAGACGATACATAGCGAGCAGAATGGGGCGAATGATCAACGATGGGTACCGCCAAGGCCAGGTTTTTTTGAAAATTAACGTTGATGGTGTGTTTGTTGCTAGTTCAGGGCGAGGGGGTATAGGGATTGTAATTCGGAATGAGCAAGGACTGATTAGAGGAATGACGGCAATTCCCCTACCACATGTGGCTTCAGCTGAGATGGCAGAGGCTTTGGGTTTTCGCAGTGCTTTGAAGAGTATAAATACAGAGGATGGGCAAAAGTATATGGTGGAAGGTGACGCGCAAAGTATTATCAACATGTTGAAGGAAGTTAGTGCTACTAAATCTAGCTTGGATATCCTCATTAAAGACTATTTCTTTAGCTAAACGTTTATTGTTTTGTTCGTTTCATTATTATATGTTTCTCGTAGTTGTAATAGGGTGGCCCATGTCACAGCCAAATATGCCCTATCTATTGATCATGTGATGTCTTGGAGTGGAGATTTTCCATCCTGGATACAACGTGAAGTTTGTTTGGACTCTCCGTTATTGCAATAAAATTATCAATCGATTGGAAAAACAAAAAACAAAAAAATTCTAACTCCGCCACTGTTTGGGTCTCACACTATAATTCAGAAGGCACATAAACAAGTGACCCTAATGTGAGGTTTAGGACAGGTCCCAACAACATTATAATTAAAACGGAACAGGGGGACGTGTTGCGCAGCCCCGTGCTGTGCAGCCAATTCCGGCGCCGCGCCGACATCGTTCCAACGATCAGAGACGTCCATCGTGTAGAGCTCGTCGAGTACTACATGTGTACCAAACATCAACTCGATCGGATATCATTAAGTGCCTCATCGGCGCACAAATAACTTGAAAAAAATGGGTTAAATGGTTTTCATCCAATGTTTTAAGTTTTATGTGTTCCGATTTTTTCCAACACATATGTATTCCGATGAGGCATTCAACGATATCCAATCGACTTGATTTTTGGTACACATGTAGTACTCGACGAGCTCTACACGGTGGACGTCTCCGATCGTTAGAACGATGCCGGCGCGGCGCCTGAATTGGTTGCACAGCACGGGGCTGCGCAGCACCTCCCCCTGTTCCAATTAAAGCCACTTAAATGTTTCTCCTTTTTTTCTTGCTAGGGTTGCCAATCCTATATGTTATGTATCGCTAGGTTTAAAAATAGCGTATGAAAATAATGAAACTATAACTCTATGTGAACCTTACCCGAATAAAATCTCAGAGAAACTTCTCTCTAATAAATAAATACTCCCTCCGTTACTAAATAATAGCTCCATTTTCTCTCTCTTGCCAATTTTCAAATAAAAAATAAAGTACCTCTGTGTATCATTTTTCGAATTTTTTCGTACTGAATTAAAGTACTCGTTGACAAAGTTAATTCTGTGCGAAAAAATTCGAAAAATGATACACGAAAGTATTTCATTTTTTGATTTGAAAAATGACACGACTTTTCATAGTGGACTGTTATTTTAGAACGGAGGAGTAAATATTTCCTCCCTCCCGAAATAAGTGGCTCTCTTTGAAATTCTCTCTTATCATAGGCGACCTGGACCAGAACTCAAGAGTCGTGTGGACCAATAAAATCTCAACGTGTGTCCCTTTCGTACTGTCAGGCCGTGGAGATTGGCCTCACTAGCGCGACTCCGACTTCCGCAGTGAACTCTTCTCCTCTTAAGCTACCGAGCCATTAGATCTCGCTCCATTTCCTTATTGACAAGGTCAAGACCTGGCTCAAGCATGCCGTATGTAAGCCTCAGAAGGACCCTTGGGACCTACAATCTGACCGGAGTACACAACTTAGGCAGGCGTCTAGGTAATAAGCCTTTTGAGGATGTATCACGCAATTGGCCCCTGTCGGCCTGCACTCGTCTGGTCGTCCCTATTCTCTATCTTTGGGTATTAGGCTTCTTCCCCCGGTTACACTTCCCGAGTTCTCACACTTTGGACCTAAACTTGCCCTCAACACGGTATATGAACTACAAAGGACTGCATGTGTAGGTCGCGACCCTCCCAACTACAAAGGAATAATTCGCTATACCAATCTCTCATGGATGTGCCGCCCGTTTGTCTTCAAAGGTGCCACGTGCCGGGCGTTAGTGGTGATCAGCAAATTGACTAGTGTCGACAAGTTGACTTGTTGACCCTTTGTTACAAACTTCTCTAAACAAGTCGAGGTGGTTGGAAGTTTCCGTTATGAGATAATCAAGTAAAAATCTTCTCAAGCATCCACACAAACCGTAGCCAACTTTCCTGACCGCACGGTGTTAAAAAACTGTACAGCTTCCTAATGAGTTTCAACCTCTTAAAAAAAAAAAATCGCTCTTCCAGAAACACCAAAAGGAGATTTTTGAAAAATCGCACTAAAATGGGAAGCGATCCCACAAGAATGAGTGTATGCAAACTTCTTGATCTTTCTGCTTGTGGGGAAAAACTGGGAAAATCTAACATAAAGTGAAACTAAAGGCAGAAAAGGTAAGGATCTGGCAAGCTTCACAAGTTCAGACCCATGTTCGGTGGATCCTCCATTTCGCCGAAGTACGCGCGAAATTTAGTCCGGTTAGGTTTCCCCTACATTTACACTCACACCCAAGTCCAAATAATATAGGTTCAAATGATAAAGAGGAGCAAAAAGAATGACTAATAAGGTGCCAACCAAGTTCAGATACTGCGTTTGGAAACTGAACCAGACTAAAATTCACGGGATAAAAGCATAAAAATCAACTGCAAGATCTAAAAAGAACTAAACCCAGGAGTAATAAACTATTTTTCATTGATTCCAACTTAGTTTAGTAGAATCCGCAACAAAAATTACCTACATTCTAATTTCACAAACAACATTTGCATTTGCACTGCTCTTAGGTTGACCTTTGTAGTCATCAAAAAATCATTGCGGTTGCATAGAACAAATGAAGGGTGATAAAGGCCCAGCACAATTTACCAGTATTAACATTGGCACCACCGCTTATATCTGCACTACCTGGGGTTAGTCCTCCTATTGCCGATGACGACCCTGCAGTGCTTCCATTTTTCACTGCAACGCTGCATTGCCAATCACCACGAATTATACAAATCACATACTAAATATATTCAAGAGAAACTAGATTCGTATTTGAGTACGAAAATCATGTCACGTAAATGTTCACTTACAATATAATATGGTTGACATGTGAAATAACCAGCATACATATGGTACAAATGCAACGGAAAATGACCATCTCACGTAAATGTTCACTTACAATATAATATGGTTGACATGTGAAATAACCAACATAGATATGGTACAAATGCAACGGAAAATGACCAACTTCACTATTTTAAACGACAGATAATTACAGAACGTAGCTCCCAATAAACTCAATGGAACATTAAGTCTTGAAAGTCAGAGTATGTATTGGTTGACCACTTGCAATAAGAAAATTATGTCATCGAAATTTAGCTATCGACATGATAAGGTTGAAATGCGGAAAAGCCAATCCATGTATGAAATAAATGAAACAGAAAATTAACAAACTTATTCTGGACCATAAAATTGCAAAAAATAGCTCCTATTGCCCCGAATAGAAGCCTAAACCTTGGAAATTAGACTATCTACATTGTTAACTATGAAGCACGGGTACTTCTAAAACCCCAACGTACTCGTACCCGTACCGTACCGGGTACAGATACTTACATGGGTACCTCAGAAAATGTACCGGGTACTTTTGAGTTTCTGGGTATGACATAGGGTACTTTTCTGGGTACTTTTGGGCCTATTCGTAAAGATTTAAAAACTTTAGAGGTTCCGCGTGGAAAAAAAACTCAAACAGCTGGCCTTAATATGCAATGTTCAATGCGATAAAGTCATAAATTGAAGATCACGACTCAAGTAGGACACCACATTATACCCAGAGAGAGACTAGGTTGTGGGCATTGCCGGAGATGCTTTTGATTCAATGGGGGGTGCTGGTATTCTTGAAATCGCTGATCTTTCACTTGATGAGCCAGAGATGGAAGCTATATTGTTTAGAGATGAAATCGATGAAGTTCAAGATCTTTAGTTCTTAGGACTATTTTCTTTCTTTCTTTTTTTGTTTTGGAGCTTGCTTTATGTGTTGTTGGTATGTACTAATATTCTAAAACGACATTGCATTAGTATGACCTAGGATTCTAGGCACATTGAACTTGATGTATGAATTCTTAGTCTCTTAACTTTTATTTATGCTGCATTTTGTTGGTAAAATGGGTTTATTATTTAGTTTAATGCAATGGAACATAGGAAAATAGTAAAAACTAAAACAAATTACACTGAGATACCCAACCGTACCCGTACCCTACTTTTTTAGGTTTTTGCCGTATCGCGTACCTGTACCCGTATCCGTGCTTCATAGGTTGTTGAACATGAAGAAATCTTAAAAATATTTTGTTGTAAAGTATAGCTTTGATATAACAGCGTTGTTTCGATGGCTCAAATGTGAAGTGAGACAAATAACCAATACATATATGATACAGCACATATGTTAAAACTTGGGACACAGGGAATTTCTTCATGATATGCTTTATGGCCCAGTTATTCACTATTTTGAGATATCGCTGCGGTAGAACTTGATTTAAGTTTTCATTTTTTAGTGTTCACCACAGAGAATGTACCTAGACAAGGCATATACGGGATGTGGTCTTTCATCGAATGGTTTCTTTATATTGGACTTGTAGTATTCTTCATTTTCCTATGTGGTTTGTAACGAACGTTGGCAGTATTTGGTCAAACACCCATACGTTGGTGGAGGTCATCAGATTCATGACCACTTGAATAAGCAATTATTTTGAAGGCTACATTGTAAAGCATCCCTCTCAAGTACTGCATCTTTTGATGAACTGCTTAAACTCATTTGTATTTAATACCCACATCTCATCTCGAATGCTTAAATTCTGATAGTGAACAATTTGAGGTTAGCCTAGGCCTGAGGTTTAGGTATTTGCTATGTCTCAGTTTTTTGAAACCTCTTAGGTGCTATCAACCTCTTGTGGGGTCATTCCACACCGGACTTTGTTCCAACTTTAAATGGGATCCTCTCTAGCGGACGGGAGATTGGTCCCCAAGAGTTTAGTCAGGCTGCGTGTAAGCTAGCTTGAAAACCCCTGATCTATAAATGAACAATTCGAGTTCCATATCCTAAGATATTCATAGCAGGCAAATCAGCTGCCCAAATCCCTTCTGGTATACAAACTTGGATTTGCAAAGAAATGATATCAGTTATTCTGGGCTTACGTTTCAAGACACAGGGACCCTTCAGAGTTAAGACTAAGTAAATACAGTTAAACCTCTCTCATTTCCACCATTATTTTCATATCTGACACAGAACACAACCTCATCACAACAAGAATTACTACAACTAAACCTATACATAGCAAGGTTTTATATACTTGTAGCGGCCCCCGTAACTTCAGTGGTGGCGGGAGAATCAATGATATGTAGCGGGAATCGGGTGTAGCAATTGTGGACTTTTTAAATCGTTTTTGGCGCTGGAGCAGTTAAAGCAGTTTTAGCGGTCAAGTATCGGTCGGCCGTGAAGTGGAAAAAAATCAAATACAGACTGGTATGTTTCGAAAATTGGCTGATACTGGTGTGGATCTTGGTTATATAATCGGAGTGTAATGGTATGGGAAGGATAAATAACAAGTAATTGATAGCAGATATGCTACGTAGTGGCCGATACTTAAATATCTCAGATAAATGCCAACAGTATAAAGAATACAGACACATCACATTTAATTATTCATATAATCAGATTTACCTGGATGGGAATTTGCAGCTTCCATGACCTGAATCCAAAAAGTCAAAAACCAAAATAAGACAAAATCCCCCACAAAATTAAACATTTGAAAAATCAGACTTTAGATAGTAAAGCTGAAGACCCCATTTTCATAAAAAAAAAAATCCCTAATTTGGAGAGAAAAATGCTTACTGGGGTTGAGAGAGGTGAGAGCAGCGACGCCGTCAAAGTTACAGCTATCTTCCGTCAATCCGTTCTGGAGAAAGTAATCATTGAAGGCGTACGACGCGGTGCTGAGCAAGTCGGTGGAGACGAAGCAGGGCCCGCCTTGCTGGATGGGCCCGCAATCGCATTTCCCGGGGCCACAGGCCCAGTCCAGCGCGGTCTGGATGGCCGAGTCCTCGGCGTTGTTCTTCGCCACGCACCAGAGCTCCACCGCCGCCGCCTGGCCGTTGGAGGCGGCGGTGGTGGAGTGTAAGTGTAGTATTGAGAGGAATATGAAGAAGGGAACCAGAGAGGAGAAGGAAACGGCCATTGTTGCGAGAGAGAGAGAGAGAGAGAGAGAGAGAGACGTGGGAGTGGGAAACGTGGGAACTGGGAAGTGAAGTGGTTTTTAATTTTTGGCGAAGGTAGTGGGGGGTTATACCCTAGAAATGCGACCGTTGGTGTGTTGAGAAGAGAGATTGTAACCAGACACAGAGAGAGTGCACTAGTGATTTATTTGGCAAGGGAAATGATTTTGCCAATCCAAGTAATTGGGACATAAAGTTGGGTTTGATTTGGTAAGGAAAATGATTTCAATATTTTTTTTTTGTTCTGTGAATTTATAAAATAATTTAGGCCCTATTCAACTAACTGAAAAAATCAAAAGTCAACTTATTGTATTTTTTGAGACAGGTTATTCCTTCACAATACATCACATAAAAAATCACAAAATGTCAATGCATATTTCGAGCTCTCACATAAAAAAATCAAAAAGCCAGGATAGTGGAACACCCCCTAAAAAAGAAAAAGAGGAATACCATTGGTAAAGAAAAAAACGTGAAAATCATTTCCTTTAGTGATAAATTCACTATATCTTTTTGCACTATAAAGTATGCGGTCAGGGTCTAGTATGATATGAAAATTGATTTTGGCATTTCTTAAATTACTAACAGTACTCTAAAACAGGATTATCAAAATCACTGCTTAAATTCATATTGATTTGGGGAGGATAATTTTGGATCCAAAAAATTAAATCAAAATTTCTATTTTTTATTATTTATGGAACTTGTTACATGAAAGTAAAGTTATTTCCGGAAATCATGGGGTTTCGGATTCTCGTTGTGGATCCCACTGTGCGTTTGTTCTGATAATCTGAGCATTCATCTTATAGGCCCGCTGAATACTTTATCTATGCAACAAAAATCAGCTTGATCGGACAACGATATGTATACCAAAATTCAAATTTTGATATACCTATAGATGTCCGATCAAGCTAATTTTTTTGCGTTGATACACTATTCTACAGACCTTATAGGATGAATAGTTCAAATTATCAAAACAAATGCATGGTGAGGCCCGCCAATGGGAATCCAAAACCATGGTGTTTCCGGATTATCCGGAAAAAAAAGAGATACTACTAATATTTTACCTCTACTAAAGATCAAACTTAACTATTAAGTTATGGTCTTCCCTATATACTTTTAAAAAAAAAATCATTTCAAATATGTTACGTGCATAGAAAAGAGGTTAATTTTGTCTTGCCATTTTCTTTTTCCCTCTTCAACAACCAAGGATGGAGTCAGAGAGGGACAAGTGGTGGCGGCCGTCACCCTGAGGTTTTCAAAAGATGCAATTATTATATAGAAAATAAAAATTTATCCTTGAATTATATAAATTCGCCACCACTAAATTTTATAATTATATATATTTTCGCAACCACAAACGTAAATTTGGGCTCCGCCTATGTCGACAACAATTTCTGTGCCACATCCTCCTCATATATATACATGATCCTTTTGTTTGGGAATGGTGCGAGGATACCATGACTCGAACTGTGACCCCACAAGAGTGCACCACTTCAGAGCTCCGAACTTTGGTAAATACCAGGTAATTATCGAACTTAAATTCTTAAATATTTGTTGCTTTGTCATCAGAACTTTTCCAATAGTTGTTTAGTGGGGCAAGGCTACTTGTACTTCCTTGGTAATAGCCTTTCCTGGATCGATCTTATAAACTGAGCTCCCTCGAATACTATATGATGCAACAGAGAAATGGACTAGGTAGGTCATCCCTATTTCTATATAGAGAGTATATACGTGTGTCATTAATCATCATTTTTTCACGGCTGCTGCCCTAGGAGTATTGAATAATGTCTCAAATCTTACTCTTTACTAAGATTGTACGTATCTTGGAAATTTAGAGAATTTTAGTGTAAGTAGAGAAGTTTAAGTTCGATCCTGCAACTCTTCGAGCCACCTCATTCTAAGTGTGTGCATGTGATAGGCTGTGGAAGGGGATATAGAGATCAGTCCGAGACTCTGAGGATACGCAATTTGGGCTGAGACGCCCTGCATTATCCTAAATGTTTTTGGTAAAAGATGCTATACAACTTTTTGATGTCTATTATCTACCTACCTTTTGTGCATCAATTAGCAAGTTAATTGCGGCACTTAATCTTACAGTTGTGTAGCTGCACGTTTGCACGTATAAGTGCACTGAGGTTGTTTGACTCAATTCCAAGAAAGTTGACACTCTTGTTGATGGGTTGGAAAAAAATTTGGATAGTATAAATCCTTCTAACATATGGCAGAAAAAAGCAAATTAAGGAAATGAATATGAAAAACGGAAAGTAATTTTGCTCACCACGAAAGCTCATAACAACAAAAGTCGAAAATAACCATCAAACAAATAACAAAGAACAAAAGCAACATTGTGTTGCATAAAGTGGTTCAAAATGGTACTTTCTTGAGTTCACCATTAAAGTTCAAGCAGTGGCACTATGGCAGATTCAAAAGATAAACAGATGGAGACACTTCTCAATAATTATTTCGAGCGAAAAAAAATCGAATAACACCTTTATTAAACATAATTCACAACACAAAATATTTCAGTTCTACTATTGAATGTGTAACTTTTGAAGATTATTACGAAACTTTAACACATTTAGGGTGAATACTAATGTAAATGTTTTAAGAAGCTAACTAATTAAAAAGAAGTAGAAACTAGGGATGATAGTGAAACACAATGCATCTTTTACCTTTTCTACTATGACCCACACACCCCCACTTATTCTCCCCCATGGCGAGAAAAACTTGGGTAGCAGTCGATAGGGGTGTACACCGTTCCGGCAACCCATTCAGCCCGCCCAATCCATCCTGATTGGTAATTTTTGTAGGGTTTGGCCGTTTGGGATAAATATTTAGGCCCATAGGGTTGGGTTGGGTTGGGTTGAGATTTTAAGCTCGTTACTAAATGGGCTGGATTTGGGAAATTTCTTTGAGGCCCGACCCGGCCCGATTTAAATAATATTTTATTTTAATAGTATATATAGAGATTGTTGGACGTTGGAGAGTTCTATATTTTTTAGTACTGTATTGCACTTTAATTTATAGGTTTGTTTTTACTATGTTGTAAAAATTTAGAACTTTAAGTATATTATTACGGTTGTGAATTATAATTGTGATCGGTTGATTTTTTTATGATTTATAATCGGGCTTGTTGGGCGGGCAAGGGAAATTAAAATTTTATTTGGGTTGGGCTTGGGCGTATGAAATGAAACCCGATTATTAATGGGTCGGGCTTGGAAATACATAAATCTCATTAGTATCTAGTATAAGAGGAGAGAGGGTTCTGAGTCATCTAAAACACTTTTGAACGGTCAAGATGCGATGTCAGGCACCACATGGCTATATGTGACCAACACTGTGCGTTTGTTCTGATAATCTGAGCATTCATCTTATAGGCCCGCTGAATACTTTATCTATGCAACAAAAATCAGCTTGATCGGACAACGATATGTATACCAAAATTCAAATTTTGATATACCTATAGATGTCCGATCAAGCTAATTTTTTTGCGTTGATACACTATTCTACAGACCTTATAGGATGAATAGTTCAAATTATCAAAACAAATGCATGGTGAGGCCCGCCAATGGGAATCCAAAACCATGGTGTTTCCGGATTATCCGAAAATAACATTTTATCTTGGGAAATTAATATTGGCACTCTCCATTTTGATATTGACACTCCTCATTTTGTCTTTATTAGGTGAACTTATTAAATCATCATTGTGCTTTATAATTACATTTTTCTTTTGCTTTCAAAATATAATGGTGATTTAGTAATTTCACCTAATAAAAACAAAAATGGGAGTGTCTTTATCAAAATGAGAAGTGCAAATATCAATACATTTTTATCTTGTTACATATGCAAAAGGTTATACAGATTGACTGTCTTTTCTTTTTTTTCTTGAATTGCCATACAGATCGAATACCGATAGGATATGAAATAAGAAGTGCAAATATCAATACCTTTTTATCTTGTTACATATGCAAAAGGTTATACAGATTGACTATCCTTTTTTTTTTTTGAATTGCCATACAGATCGAATACCGATAGGATATGAGTGAGAATCCTTGTTATTAAAATTTTCCCTTAAATATACTAGCCGTTATTTTCTCAAAAAAATGTGTCTTGTTCACTCCTGGTGTCTGATCATGCGAGTAATTGCAAGTGGTGGCTAGTTCATGCGGTAGAGATCTTGGATGTCCTACACTGCATTCTGGAATCGAGCTTCACTCTCTCCTCCCCATGTAATAGAATAGGAATGACTAATAATAAAATAAATAAATAAAGGGATCATGAGAGTAATTTTTTTTTTTTTTTTTTGGTGCAACGAAAAAAACAAAATAGTAGCAGTTCAAAAGAAAAAAGAAACAAACAAAAGTTAGATCACAGTTTTGGACCTGAAATGGTCAATTTAGGTCATTGAAGGGCCATCTATTTCACAACCACACCAAGGGCAGGGCCCAGATTTGATGAGAGAACATCATCATTAATGTACCAATAATACAACTTGTGTCCTTGACATTGAAAATATATGTACTATCAAAATCAAAGGCACTCTATGAACTCTTCTTCTACTGTGAAGAAGACATTCAAATGACCTTTCTTCCTGTCAACAAATTATTTAGAGCTCGTCTGATTTTCCAGCTGACTTTGAATAAACAAATTAATAAGACGCGGAATAAGTTACAAAATGCTGAGTACACAGAAAAACTAAAGTTAAAACTTCAAAACAAAATGCTCTCTCCAAATACCTAAAGCTGTGATTGATTTCAGACACCGCTACTGGCTTCATACAATTATCCCAAATCTACGAGAGTGTGACGACATATTCAAGTACATAGACAAGAAGTATGGAGAGCGGGTAAAGCAAAAAGGCTACCAAACATGTCCAGAGAGGGAAAGTGGTGCGGAAACTGGCAAAGATGCCCATGAGAATGCAGACAATGAGAATAACCAGCACCTCTGATGAGAAGCTCCATGTCAGTTCCCGAATGTAGACGAGCCCTAGGAAGACCGACAAAGAAAGTATGTTGCTCATCGTCACTGATCCATAAATCTGCAGGTGACAAGAAAGTATGGCCCAAGTGAGCATAAACAACACAAAGCCAAATGTGTACATTATATGAACAAACAACACAAAATAAGAGAGACTATTCGTTCACGAATATGATCTGCAAAATAATAGCTAAAACACTAACACCACAAAAGGCTTAGAAAATCCTCGTCGCTAAGATTTTTTAACTGATGGTTTTCTGAGAAAATGCTTAGTAAAACTAGAGGGGGAATCACACCTGAGAAAATGTTAGAGATGCAGTCTTGTGTTTCTTGTTTCTAATGAAAATTAGAGCTGAAACCCCCTCACTGCAGCTGGCAAAAGGCAGAACCACAAAGGAAACAAAGAACGTTGGGACTTTTGTGGCGGAGGAGAAGTTGTTAACAGCATCCACCAGCGGATTAGCAAATACACAGACAGCAGCAGTTCCCAGAAGCAACATCATCACTGCTTTGAAGGCATTCCACTTGGGATTTTTTATGCTTCCTTCATCCTCGTCGCTGCTGTCACCCAACAAGTCGTGTTCTTTCCTTGTTTGCTGTGATACAGATTTCAGCACCAAGTTTAATGATTTCACTAAATAATGCACATAAAAAAAAAATGCAAACAGAATGTTGAATGAAGAAAATGATGGAAAATTGGCAATTCTGGAATCATAGGCCCAAAAGATTCCTATTTGTATAAAAAGTTGCACTATGTCAAAATTATGACCACACAAAGAAAAATACTATACAAACATGGTTTTTAACAAATGACATGAAGTGGCAATGTCACCGTGGTTGTTTTGATTTTCTAACATGAAAGGATGGTACAAATTATATTGTTTTTCAAAACTCTGTTCAAAAGTTCTGTTTGCATATATATAGAGCAGCGTACTAAAAGCATCTCCAGCAGACTCTCAAATATCGAATTTAAGAAAATTTGAGGGATCAACCATGAAATCTTCCAGCAGATCCCGTAATATTGAAGGTGTGGTAATTTTGCAGTTAAAAAGCATCTTGATAGGTCCGTCCATTGTTTAGCAATAATAAGTCAACAATCTAAATGAGTCTGTATATCGTTGTTCTACTTGTATAGCATTATTCCGGCATATAATAGCACTGGTAATGCTTTACAAACAAAAAAGCAAATCAAATAGTTATGATGAATCCGGACTTAGTATCTTACGAAAGAATGGTGTTATATGAAACAGCAAATTTGTTCATTACACCAATACTCAATAGGTACTTGCTTTCATTTTACAGTGAAAAATTCCATAAAAATAGTGACTAACGATTTCAAAATGAGACAAGTCATTCTAGTTGAATAATTTCTATAAGAATGCAGAAACAAAGATATTTTCCTTGCAGTAGAAACCCCATCAAGAATTTTTAGATCGCAAAACCTATGTTGCACGGATGCAAATACGGGAATAGGATAAGGGTGTATATCTAAGGGTCGGGCACCTCATTCCTGAAAATGGAGGATCCGTGGATATGCCACCTTATTTTCAAAATATTTTTAATGTTTTTATATATGTAAAAGACACTTGATTTTTATGTGCAAAAAAAAAAAAAGAATAGAGTAAAACGAAAGGTGAGGATTTGAACACTTCAAGGTGTTTACGTTTTTAGCCAATTTATTGTCCCCGTTCCTCTCCATTCAAAGTGTTTCCGTTTTTAGCCAATTTATTAGCTGTCTCATGGGACACAAGGGACCCCATAGCCTTACCTTGTCATGTCGTGTCGTGTCGACAAGGGTACTCCTCCGAAAATTACGGGTCCATGTGTCATAGCACAAAGGTGTACTGATTAATGTTACATTAAGTTATTAACTATAGATGCCCGAAAGATTTTGTAGAGATACTATTTTCCAAATAACACTGATGTACCTGATAGAATTCAGATAGAAATTTCAGATGTGGAGAATCGGAATCTGGACACTGGTTTTTTGCGTACTTCGCTGAACGCTTCGCCTGATAAATCCAGTTTGAGATTCCATTCGCAAACTCTTCCTCATCAATAAGGGAGTCATCAGTTTTGTCAAATTCCTCTAGGATTGATTTTACTGCATCATCTATGTCCTCTGCATCCACATCTACTTCATCAAACCGGATTCCAACTATTAGTGCTCTTAGCTCTTCAGCTGAGAGGTTTCCATCCTTATTAACGTCAAGCGATTGAAATAACCTGCCATTATACACATCAAGGGGGGCGCATTGACATTAGAAAAATACTTGATTCACATTTTCCCGGATATTTTCGATCTAATTTCACCAAAAGTTTCAGAAAACAATGTAGTTTCCTCAAAACATAACAAAAATGTTTTGAAAAATGAAAAGGATTTGAGGGGCGAACTTTTTTATAACATCCCTGTCTGGTCTACCATCAATCGAGAGGATTCTTCCCAGAGTACGCGTCCTAAAATAAGTTAAAATTCCAGACATAACATGCTTATATTTTGCGAAGGCAAGTCTTCTCTTCTGAACCTTAGGCTGAAAGACCTGTAAGTAGCCGGAAGTTTGAACTGCTTAAGGAATAATATATAGACACATACGCATAGGAATAAACACGTTCATATGTGTGTGCTTCGAAAGAGAAACTGAGAAATAAGTTTTGAAGTGAAGTAGATAAATTACCTGATAGAGACAATAGGAGATGAGAAAAACAATTGAGAGAACAAGAGCAGTCAAGATGAATAAGCGGCTTTCGGCAGTAGTGTTAAGGACCTGTGGTAGCTGCACTATTATGAAAGGAGTAACAGATAGAACCATTATCCTTGCGGCATAGGTTGTCCAGATATCAGTACTAACACCAGAACCTGCAAAAGATTAGCAAAATATCAACCTATGCTTTCTTGTACATCATGCATCCAGCCTAAACACATTAAACCATCTCAATGCACAACGAACCGATTACATATAACCCCTTTTCTTAAGAAAAAGAAACAGTTTACTCGAAAATAAAAAGTAAGTAAAAATGGAGTTTAATGTATGCACTGGTTAAGCTGAATCCTTTGGTATCTAGTTCATCTTTTGCAATGGCATCCTGCAGATCACACTTGCCAACGACGACACAGGATCCCCATAGCAATGTCAAGAGCATCACTATTGATCCAGCTAGTAACCCCATCCCAACTGATACTTGATCTTGAGCAGTTTCCTTGCTTCCAGATAACCCAGATGCTGCAAAAGCAAAATGGACTTTTTGTCACAAAAAAAAATGTTCCGAAAAACAATTCCTCAACCTAAATATTGTTCTTCAGGTGAATTCGCGAAGTTCTATTGTCAATGTATTTGTTTAATTTGTGCCCAATGTATTTGTTTCATCTGAACCGTTGTTACTTGTTATGGTAAATTATGCTCTTATTAACGAACCACAAGCAAAGATGATGTAGTCCTTACACTCATTTACAATCTAGAGCAAACCTGGAAAAAACAATACAGCAAACCAAACAACGACCCAAAAAACGCTTGGGGTGAAAAAATCTTCCTAGAGACTCTCCATGGATGCAGCAGTAGAAAGATTTTGAAGAGAAGCTTTACTCCCCCTCCGGGAACTAATGCAAGCACGAATATCTTCAACAATGCGTTGCTACTTGTTTACACCTTTTTTTTGTGTCTTTTTTTTTTATAGGGAACTGATATTGTAAATTTGTAAGAGTACATATCTTAGTTATACGGTAAGAATTTTTACATCTGTGCTCGGATCTTGAATTTGTAAAACGATTTCTGATAGACAAAAGAAACACAAACGAAAAAAGAAAAAGTTCAAAAATCATTTGTGTTTACATAGTTTTGCCTTCCTTGGCACAAATCCCTTCATAAATCTAAGATCCAAACGTAGCCTAACAAAAATCTCAGATGTAAAAAGAAAATCTAAACACCGATTACTTACTTTTTATAGATGTAAGTCCAGTCTTTGTTTTTTGGTATCTTTAGCTGCAAATCGATAAACCAAGTATCGTTTTGAATCTTTATTCGGCCTTTCTGGGTTCAAAGTTAAAAAAACTTAATCGTAAAAAATTGATCAAGCACTTATTCCTTATCTTCTACTATACAGTCTCTACTAATGTCGATCTCCGGCCGCCGCAGTTCCAAGTATTATTATTTTGGATCTCCATTAAAAAATCTAAGTTCTGCAAATCCAATGACCACTTAATGTTGAACTCAAAGGACACTACCACTAAAAAAATTTAAATTTTTTTTATCAAAGTACTCAATATACCATTAGCAATTTGGGGGAGAGAGAGAGAGAGATAGAGAGAGAGTACCAAGGATGACAATAGCATCAGGGAGGGCAGAGAGAATAGGCAAAACAAGGCCACCAATAATACCAGGGCCAAGAATTTCCAGCAAAATCTCACATCCTTCAGACAAGACTTTAGCTACCTGAAACATCAAGTAGCCATAGGCAAGAATGAAGAATACATTTCCGGTGACCGTTGTGCTGCACGGCAAGAATCCATATGTCTGCACACAATCATCACACAAAAACAAATTCTTGACCAGAACATAGGCTTGTTCCCCTGCATTTCCCACTCTCTCTGTTGCCAATCCAAACAATGAGAAGTTAGGAGAGATTTGTTTCCCTACATGGATGACTAGGAAGAAGAAGAGAGGGAGAATAGCAAGAACAAACAACCCATGTTTCATCTTAATGTATGTTGTTGTTGCCATAGTTTTTTATCATCTTTAATACTCCTATGTAAGTAGGTTTTGTCTCATTGAAGGAGTATTTCATAAATTGTTTAGCCTCAAAGGTGTGACCACCTGAGGTGATTAATTATTTGGTACTTTTTTTTTTGGACCGCAAAAAATATGGGAGGGGGCAACCAGCATAGCAACCCCCTTGGGCGGGACCATAGAGGTTCTCGACCCGTTGTGGAATGTCTAGATTGAGTCATAGCTACTACCCAGAAAGGTGAGCATGTCACCACAACACCACCTACGTACTACATAGAAAAAGGCCCTCCATGCCAGTCCCGCAGTTGGCGGGACTCAAACCTGGACGGACCGTGGACAGGATGAAGGAATCACTTGAGCTCACTCACCCTTCCCATCTAGGCTACTACCTTTGACTCACCAACTCAGCACGTTGATACGATGTTCCGAAATTAGGTCCTGTAATGCCAGAATTTTTAATTTTTTTCATACAAAAATTGGTCAGAAGTGTTGAAAGAGGCTCCTAGAGCACTGAATAGTTCCCTCCTTGTGGGAAATAGTGAGGCCAATACTCAAACAGCTCCTAAGTCCTAATTGCTGAGATGCCACTAGTGACATTTGTAGACCAAATTCTAGTAACATATATACCACCTGGGGGCTGGTTCTAAATCTGCATTAGCTGAATCCAAAAAGAGGTTCTCCTGTAACGGGAAGTTGCATAAACGAGGACAGAGCCGTCCTGGCTGCTAAGTAATGCGCTTGGTGGAAGTTCTTACGCTGAACCTTCGAGACCCTAGAAAAAGAAAAACTTGGAAATCTCCTTACTTCCTAGGGTTGGTTCAATGCGTCACTAATTTATGTTTCTACACTCAAATTTGGTTTCAAATCATCGTAACCTTTTGGTGCATGGATCGAAATTAATTTTTACCGCTCCGAACATGCGACCAAATATAAACTTTGATTAGAAATCGATGTGTATATCAAAAATTGAATTTCGGGTCATAAGCTGGACGGTCTGATTTTTTGAAGTTAAACTATCTTTATTCGTTTAGTATTTTATAAACCAAAACTTAATCTATAGGCGTACTACTTTGCAGGTCTTGCTAGATAAACGGCTTAAATTACTGAAATAAACACACGGTAAAACTCACAATGAGTGGCGACAACCACGGGGTTTCCACATGAAGTGAAAAGAATTTAACCTCATAAATTATTGGGGTTTAAAGCGGGGAAAAGGCTACAATACACCCCTTATTTGGGTATGTATGATACACACTCCTATAAAAGTTATGATTTCTTTATAAAAGTTACGAAACACACCAAAATGTTACGAATCACAAAAAATGTTACGAATCATATTTCTGAAAAGTTACGAAACACTAAAAAAAATTACGATTACCAATAAGGTGGCATAATCTGGACCATACAATAGGTGCATATGGTACACCCCTTTAATGAATGTGTATTGTAGTCATTTCCTCTTTTTAAAGCGGACAGTGTGAGCAGAGATACTAGAAAGCAAATGTGAAAGCAATTTTAGTGGGAAATAAAATAATCACAACCCTAAGTGTGATTATTCATGAATTCCGAGATAAGCCAACCTGCTTGAATAAAATAGTACTAGGATAACAATCACAATCCTTGGTAGTTTCGCCCGCCATGCCAACGCTTGAATTGGTCAAACATCGATCATGTACGAGGTTTTTTTTATAAAAAAAATCCCCAGATAATCAACAGAAGATTGTGTGATGTTATTAATTACTCCCTCTGTCCCATATTTGTTGTTCATTTTTACTATTCACTGTACCTCAAAAAATTGGTTATATTTTTCAATGGGTAATGTTGTATATATTCAATATGGATCTTGTTTGATAGTTCTCGATGAGTACTATTAAACAAAATTTCAAAATTGTAAAATACATTATAGATTGAGATATATAAGTAATTGAAAAATGACACACAAACCCGTAAATGGACAACAAATTCGAGACGAAGGGAGTAATTGAAGTGAAACAAATTTTATTTATTCCATGCCAGATATTGTTTAGAGTGAAACCATCCTTTTGATGTGTGCCATTGTATGGAGAACTTAAATGATTTTGGTCGATTACGAAATGCCGTGGTTTTTCAAATACAGTAAAAAAGTAAAATACATGCACGGAAATACTTTTATTTTTTTTAGTTGAATTTTCTTTGTAGCTATGAAAATATATATATAAGTTGTGAAATCTTATGCTGAATTCCAAATGGAAGTAACAGGTTGCAGGATTGGGGCAATATTGTGTCGACGTATTACTATCTTATTAATTATGAAAATAGGAGATAAAATTAATCTCTTAAATTTCCCCACAAGTAATGTATTTGACGTGAAGTGAACAATTTAACTAGTTAAGGATTTGAATATTGAAATCAGTTTCCGAGCAACTACTACAACAATGCCTTCAAATCCATAACATTCTAATCACATAAAATGACATCTCTATTCGGTCCCAAGCAGGTTCTCAGAAATGTGTCAAATAAGATTTTGCTTTCACCTTCATGCTTCAATTTTACGGTTAAACTCTGGTGTCTGGATTAATTTATGCACACAATTATTAAATAATATTCAAAACATCAAAAGTAACACTAAGGAATATAAAACCAAGACAAATTTGACACTTTTTGTTGGTGTGCCATACATGAAGGCAAAATTAATGATGCTCAACGCCAATCATTTCCAAGATTGTTACTACTCCCTCCGTCCCAAAATTTTTGTCCGGTCCGCAAAACGAGAACTTGAAAATATTACAAAATTTTCAAGAAAAATTCAATCTTTTTTTTACAATTCACTAGATATCAACGAGTACTTTTAATTTATGAAAAAAGTTTGAAAGTTTTCTTTTAAAAAATTTATTATTTTTAGGTCTTCGTTTTGCAGACCGGACAAAAATTTTGGGACGGAGATAGTTTCTAGCTCTTGGCCATTACTAGTCATTTTTTAATCTTAAACTATGAGGGTTTAGTACGATCGATGTTTCTGCGTTGGACTTGGGTTCTATAGCAAGTTTGCATGTGTTATCAGTTTCTATGGAAAATCTCGTCGCTAGTGGAACCATTGTTAAAACTGTTTATTAGATTTTGCATTCGCATCTCCAACATAGTGTATCCTTTGATTTTCCACCATGTTTCTTTTTGTTGTTGTCGTGTTATCGGTCTCCATTAGCCTAGATCTTAACTCTTCTTGTCATAATAGCTACTCACAGTGAACTGTAATCTTGTTACCTTGTTGTTATTAATGACCACACGTACACACACACACAAAAAAAAAAAAAAAAGAGATACTACTAATATTTTACCTCTACTAAAGATCAAACTTAACTATTAAGTTATGGTCTTCCCTATATACTTTTAAAAAAAAAATCATTTC
>JAXBDA010003884.1:0-31902 GCA_036023075.1 Gaultheria prostrata | reverse complement strand
GGGGAATATAGGGTTGTGGTCCCATAGTTGTCAAAGGCGCGCCTAGGCGAGAGGCGCAGCTATTGCGCCTGGGGTCATCCCAGGCGAGGCGACTTAAAAAAGGCGTGCCTAGGCGAAAGGCGACGAGGCGCAAAAAGGCGTGCCTCTTTCAAATCGATCACTCTTTTATTTTTTTTATTATTATTAAATTTTTTTTTTTCTCTCTTCATACATGTTGGGGTTTCCAAAGAGTATATTGGGCTATTAGCTAAAGTAAATTATACTTGTTTGTTTTTAGATGTCAAGCAGAACTAATAGAACGTATCCTGTATGGAAGTATCATCATTTGCCGGATCCCGTGAACTCTAACCAATGTATTTTTTTAAGGCAAAATAACCAATGGAGGGGTTAATCGGGCTAAGAAACACCTTGTAGGAGGTTATAGAGATGTGACAGCTTGTAAAAGAGTCCCACCCGATGTAAAACAAAAGATTCAAGAGTTTATGGGAAATAACAAATCAATGAAAGAGCAAATGCAAATGATGGCATGTTGTCTTAAACTCAATGGCTTAGTGTTATTATTCAAAGTATTGGTGTATGCTGTTTTTCTAATTTTTTTCGCATAGGTGCGCCTTGTTCAAAAAGGCGCGCGCCTCGCCTAAGGCCCTACAGGACTTTGCGCTTTTCGCCTTTGACAACTATGTGTGGTCCTATTACTGGGGCCATGAGGAGGTTCTCTATTTTTGTATCAGAGTTCAGGTTGATGGACTTGCCTTTGATTGGGGGTAAATTTTACGCGGTGTGGACCTCAAGTGAAGCCTTCTATGTCTCGCATAGACAAGTTTTTTATATCTGCTAAGTGGGAGAAGCATCTTTATAATGTTTCTAGTTTCTATTTCTGAGACCCGTGTCATATCATGCCCAATCTATTGGATAGTGGTGGTATGAGACGAGACCTGAGTCCTTTCAGGTTCGAAATCATGTTGTTTTCAGATGAGGGGTTCAAGGATCGAGTGGGGAATGGTGGAGAAGTTACACTTTCCTAGGCCCACCTAATTTCATTCTTGGGAAGAAATTGACATGCATGGAGGATCTCAAAATTTGGAACTGAGAAGTTTTTGGACAGCTGGATCTTCTTAAAACTAGGGCACTTTTTAACATTCGTTCGATTGATGAAGTGAAGCAGTCTAGATATAAGGTTCGGCGAGGATGAGAACCGGTTGAGGAAAGGGCAAGAGAAGAATTTGGCTTATTGCTAGATTAGAAGAAGTCAGTTGGAGACAGAAGTCGAGGAATCTATAAGTGAGTTATGGTGATATGGTGACAGGAACACCAGATTTTTTCACAGAATGACGAATGCTCGTAGGACGTGCATTTTCATGGATCAGATAACGGTGAGGGACTCGTTATTTGACAGGGAACAGATTATTCGCCGGGGTGTCAGATATTTATGCTAGTTTGCTTAGGGAGGAAGGAGGCCAGAGACCTAGGGGGTTGATGACATGGAGTTTGATCAGATTCTCAAAGTGTTTTTGTTGCATGAAGGCACATTTTGGATGCGATGCTGGTGCCAAACAAACGCGAGGATCCCAGATACAGAGTGGAGGGCCGGAGCAGGTGGCAAATGAAGAAAACTGATGAGAATAGGCTTATTTGCATGAGTGGAATATTTTTCACAAAGTTTTTATCTCTTGATCTTTCCTCTTCTAATGGTAAGGCTAGCTCAGTGCCTTTCCACTTTGTTTTGATCTCCAGAAGACGGTTATCTGCTGGATAAGTTCCCAGTGTTGTGTTTGCTTTGTGTAGTTTGTTGTCTTGTTCCGAAGTAGTGGCAGTGCCAATTAGGCTCTAAATGATGTCCTCCTTTCTTTGTATGATTTTTTTTTTTTTTTCGGGCATGCCACTTTGCTCTTGTAGTTGGTTCCATTAATAAAAACCTAAGTTACCAAAACAAACTATTCAGGCAATTAAATTTCAACATTGTGTCATAACAAATAGAGCAACTCAGGGCCGGCTCTAAATTTTCAAGGGCCCAACGGGAAGATTTACACAGGGCTCTCTAAATAATTCACAAATAAAATACTTTACGAGACTTTTTTCCCGGTGCAAAAGAGAGACATTACTAAGTATTGAAAAACACCAAGTACAACAAACTTGATCATTATTTTATCAATTCAAAAGATATTACTTAAACATCACTATTCTCGCATTTTTAGCGACAATAGCAGTAATTAACTTTCATACTATTTTTGTGTATGGGCACAACCCCCCAATATCCATATAAAACAATCTTGAGGCCTCCGAAGTTGGATGATATTTGGGAGGCCGATCCGATAGCAACCCCAGTGTATGCCCAAAGCCGGCCCTACAGCAACTTCACTACTTACTTCTATGTTTTTGGGTAAGTACGTACTCCTATGTTGTCTGACTCATATGTAAATTGGAGCTAAAAAACCGCCCAAAACATCTCCCCCCCCCCCCCCCCCCCCCCCCAACTCAAACCAACACCAAAATGAAGAGATTTTTTCAAGGTATCAGTTTGTGGCTTTCCATAAATGAAGCTATTACTCAAATTCGATGCTTTATTGTCTGTGCTGTCCCAAATCAAACGCTTTTTACACAATTTTTAATCTGGGCGAAGAATAAATAGAGTTCCATACAAACCTGCATATTGGTCATGTCCATGACGCGCCACCGCATACCGGGGCGTGACCGAACGTTCCGCCTCAACATGTCGGATATGACAACTTTAGAGAAATCGATATTGGTAATGTCCCTAAACCCGGCGTCGTACAGGTGCTCGGAGAGTCGGGAATTGCCGCAACCGGGGACGAGAATCTGCACCGATGCCGATTCGGGCTGTGGCGGTGGTGTTTGGGAGAGGAGGTGGGTGAGGAGTGGTTCCTTGAGCTGGGGCCACTCGGCGTACCACTCGAAGGAATCATCGGTGCCTCGGATAGTGAAGAACTTGTCCCAGTTCTCCTTGCTCGTGAAGTCGCCTAGGGTTTTCAGGAGCTCTTCTTGCTGATCTCTCTTCCCCATTCTCTCTCTCCCGGTGGTTTCTGGGTCGGCCTTTTTTGGGTGTCTAGGGTTTTAAGTGTTTTTATGAGGAGGAGACCGCAAAAAGTAGCCCGTTGAGGCGGGGACATGTAGCGCCTTCAAATTGATCCGCGGATAAGTAGCAAAAGAATAGGGATATAGACACACCCTCCCAGCCACACCCTCTCTCATATGGGGTGTGGTCAGCCACACCCTCCCAGCCACACCCTCTCTCATATGGGGTGTGGACACCACACCTGACCACACCCCATGTGAGAGAGGGTGTGGCTGGGAGGGTGTGTCTATATCATTTTTGGTAGCAAAAATACGCCCTCGTACGTGAAATGCATTGATGGTGCATCTTGATTGTCCATGCATGATTTCGACAGTCCATATGTGTTCGTGCATGTACGTAGACGTAGCAGAGTTGGATAAGTAGCCTTTTGAGGCAGGGGACATGTAGCGCCTTCAAACGGATCCCGGGGATCAATTGCTATTTTGATCTTGGCAATCAACGGCTAGAATTTCATTTCGGCAATGTACGACTAGAATCGTGCAAGTGCCAGGATGAAGATCCGGCCGTTGATTGTACGATCGACGGCTCGGATGCCAATCTCCTTCAAATGGTTGTCCCGTGCAGCTCGAGAAATTAGATTAAACTTGAGGTTTGCCTTGAAAATAGATTACCCCTGGCATTTGAGAATTTACCGACCCTGTCTAAAGGCATCTCTAGTTGTGGAATTAAAAATGTGATATTATATGATACAAAAGTGTAAATAATGAATTTCATTTTTGTGTTGTTATGTTAGTGAGTATTGCAATGATATTGCTAAAGTGTAAATTAATACACAAATATAAAATGTGTATAAATATATATGTAAAAAAAGCAAAGAAACTTTAAAGTACATTTCCTCCGTCTCATTTTATTTGCTCCTTACGAATATTTATTTGTATCATTTTTACACGTTTATATCTTTCTATTTATAATATTTTAAAGTTCTTTATAATTTTTGTTTAATAAAACTAATTGAGATCTGTCAGATAAGATTAATAAAATGCATTGTAGATTAAAAAATACAACAGTTCAAAAAAGACACAAATATTCATAAGAAGCAAATAAAATGTGATATGTAGGGAGTACCAATTTTAACCCTTGCATATTCTTTTGGTTGACTCCTCTATATTTGGATGAAATAGCAACAACTACACAGTAGCACTGTGGCACTGGCACCACCCCGAGCGTGCATGTTAAGCTCCTCTCCACTCACAGGGACGCAGCCCAAGAGTGGGGAGGTGGTACGTGCCACCTTTTTCAAAAATACCGCCAAAAAAAAAATTGTAGTATCATAATAAATAAAGAAATAGGAAACATTTGAACAAGTACAGCAGTTGCCTCCTTGGTAGGAGTCTGCACCTTCGATTCTCAACAACCAGCGTTCAAGTCCTTGCAAGGGAATCTTTTCTTTTTCCCCCACCTGAGCTCTCTCTCTCTCTCTCAAGGTTTGTTAATTTTCTTTACTACTTAGAGAGGAGCGTGACATATTTGAACATTAATTTTTTTTCCAAAGTTTAGCACTTTCACTGCATATTTTTTCATAGACTATAATGGTATGAATGTACATTGAAAAGGAAATCACAAACATGTCAATTTACATGTGTGTGTGAATAATTTAGAGATTACTCTTCTTTTTACACGTAGAGCAAAAGAGAGATTTTCTTTTGGCTCTGACATTCATAAAACTTGTCAATATTTTTTATAGTGAAGTGGTTCGACTAGCTAGTTATTTACGAGTATACCCAAAAACAAAAAAACCTAATACATGGTGGAGGACCAAATAACTTAATTTGTGTCGCATGTTGCTTAAGTATCACCCTCGATGTATTTGGTTGCTCTTTTCGCAACTTCTAAGATAGCCTCAACTTTTTAGTTTCGCGAAATGTAACTTCCCATTTCAACAATAGCTAGAATGAAATTAAATAAACTGCCCAAGAGCAAGGATGCTGACAATGACCAAGAAGAGGAATAGAAAAGACCAGGATAAATTGAAGAGACAAGTATTGATGGTGGTACTTATTGGTGGCATTAAGTGGTTTTCGGTAGTGTTAAATGGTTGCCGATGGTGGCAATGGTGTTCCACGGAGACAGAAGGAGATCTTTAACGAAGAGAATCAAGGATTCTTACTGAGTCTCGAGTTTGGGGGTTTAAGTGTATGATTTTAAAAATTTAAAGGGTCCAAGTAAGTACTCTCTCAAAATACAGGGGACCAAAGTAAAAATTCACCTCGAATTTATAGAACATCTACCCAGGATGCCAACTGACTACAAAACAAAATAAAACTCATTTCGCAAATATGAGGGGAAAAACAACTCAAATTGCCCAAGTTAAAAATATGATGATTCTATTAGCAACCCACTATTTACTCCATACAACCCATTTTCACTATTTTCACCATACAACCCACTATCTACTCCATACAACCCACTAAATTCACCTAAACTTCTCACAATACCCTTCATCTTAAAAAACCCTACCCGTTGCCGCCACCACCCGCCGCTGATCACCAAAGTTACAGCGCCATTCGACACCACCGCCATCCAAGCAAACTGTGAAAATTAGATTTCTGCTCTATAAATCTATTTCGTTATGTAAATGTCGAAATACGTCATATTTTCGACAAGCTAAAGTCGCAAAAAATGATGTATTTCGACATTAGTTTGTTGAAACTTATGTTGTCAAATTAAAAAATTTCCTAAGTATCCACTTCGGTATCCAAGCATCGAAATAATGTATGAAATTCGACCGTAATGAAAATTGAGGAGTTTTTTGTGGGTTGTATGGAGTAAATTGTGGGTTGCAAATAGAATCACCCACCCAAATAATAATAATAATAATAGGCCAATTCTATTTACAACCCATTATTTACTCCATAAAACTCACTTTCTTCATACAACCCACAATTAAAATTTCCTAAACAAAATTTACTCTAACAACCCACTAAATTCACCTAAACTACCTATAATACCCTTCAAGTTGGAAATTGAATTTATGCTCCGTAGCGATTTCGGTATGTAAATGTCGAAATACATCATATTTTTCGACAAGCTAAAGTCGCAAAAAAATGATGCATTTCAACATTAGCTTGTCGAAACGTGTGTTGTGAAATTAGTAAATTTCTCAAGTATCTACTTCGGTGTCCAAACATCGAAATAAGGTATTAATTTCAACATTAGTATATCGGAAATTATGATGAATTTCGACATTAGCTTGCTGAAACATATGTTATCAAAATATGAAATTTTCGAAGTACCTACTTCAGTATCCAAATGTCGAATATGTGCACATATTTTCGGTGTGTGAATGTCGAAAATATAGTCGTGTTTCAGGGGCATTTCTGTCTGCACATTAGTGAAAATTGAGAAATTTTTGATGGGTTGTATGGAGTAAATAACGGGTAGTGAATAGAATCAGCCTAATAATAATAATAATTCTTCTAATTGCCAGTCAATTCACTTTCTATACCTGACTACAAATTTCTGCAATTTCTTGTTTGTGAGGCCAATCTGTACAACGCCCCACAAAGAATTACTATTACAACACACAATTACAGAAGTAATTAGAATTAAAATTACGAAAAGGAAAATAGCTGACAGTATTTACACAGCTGGAATACTGTGAAAGGGTGTAAAAGTTTCAACAAAAATTTTAACCACTGGCCATGAGCAGAGCGTGAAGGTTGACAGAACTTAATTGGGGATCACCAGGAAGCAGCATTGCAAATTTGCACAAAGCAAACCTCATTGAGGCACTGATCCACCATGTATCCATGACGGACATCCAAAGGCCCGACAGCACCAACCTCCAAGTGAAGCGCACCATGCTGTAAAGACGGTAAATGATAAACGAGAGAGTACGCACATGAAGCGCATGGGCACACAAAAACACACATTCCGCTTCAGGAGACGGTTGAAGATTCCTGCAGTTGTTTTGGCATCACAACAGCCAGTTGCAGCTTGCCTTGGTGGCACAATCTCGCCGGATTTTTGAACAATGTGATCCTCGCCCTGTTGTTTTTACTATCCGATAAACCAACATGCACAATGCTAAAAGATTCACCTTTCTCAAAAGCAAATCGCCACTCCCTAGATGATATGAAGAACCAGTCCTTCTTTAAAGATCTTGTAGCTTTCACTTCTATATATTCACTACTCTTTCCCTCTTCACCAATGACAATGTCATACGGTAACCAACTCTCGTTATCCTTGTTGACCCATGTCACACGCTCCTTACCAAAATTCGAGGTAAAGTAATTGAAAGCTACAAGCTCTCCCAGTCTTCCTGTCAACATAGCTGCTTCTGCATTCGGCGTGCCAAAAGCAAATTGATCCCCCTCAGTATTCTTCTGAACCAGTAAGTTTGGGTCATTAGATGGAGTAACTGGATCAATGGAATCATTTGCAGAATCTAATAAAGAAGCAACTGGTTTATTATCTGAAGCTTCGGAAGAAACTGGATTATATGCCACACCTTCTATGGTCCAATCAGAACTGAACTCAACCTGAGCGATAGGATCCATTTGACCAATTTTCTCTTTGGAATCATCCTCCATCACATCCACGCTACTGCTTGGAGGTGGGATCACTTCTTCTGCCCTATATTGTCTTAAACGAGGAAAATTGAAACCAGGTGCTGTTCTCCAATCCGCGGGAGGCCAGTTTCTTTTCCTTTGAGACTTGGTGTCAGGTATAACTGTTGAAACGGTGTATGCTTCCTTATTTATGGTTGATGATGGCACGACGGATGGAAGGGACCAGACTGATTCATCATCAGGAAGCTTTGGAACCTTCTGACTGTTCAAGATAAAGAATTCTATCTGTTCCTTATTGGAACCTGATTCTACCATAGTTGTTATCATGTGCAGGAAATTTGCCAATTGCAGGTCGGGAGTTCCTTCAAATAGTAAACGAGAAAACTCCATGAACAATGCGTGAGAATCTGAATCCCGGGTGGCGTAGAAGACATTGCCCTGTAATTGTAAACCCAATTCAGGTACACAATTATAAATGACTAGCCCCAGCTATTGCCTCAAATCATGCTCACATAACAAACTGTGAAAGACAATCTATTCAAACTGCCACGCTAACTTGCGCCCAATCAAGCTCACCGACTTTGTGATCATGAACATAGCAACTAGTTTTTAGTATCGATGTTTGGTTGTCATTTAGTTTTTATCAAGGGCAGCATTGTATAAAAGGTTTGCCTCTATAAAGAGGGTGCAATTTTGTTGACCCTCCCTAAAAGAGGGTCAACAAAACTCCACTCAAAGAGAGATGAAAGAAATATTTTCTAACTGTTGCACTATTGACAAGACAACACTTTAGCAGGGCTAGAATATGTAATCCATGCAGCCAAGGTTCGTGAGCTCAGATTAATACCCAGCCTGACCTTCTAGAGGCTTCCAACATAGGATGAGTTCTTATTTCTTTCCATTTAGGTAATCGGTACTTAAACAAATGAACAATTATTTACAGATACTGTCCTTTTTCCATCAAATCTTAGCATAAAATCTATTTTTTGAACGCCTAAAATAGAATATTGAACACATGTACACATAAAGCCCAAGATACTATTGGGATAACATACCAGCAGGAGACAGCTACATTCGAAACGTTTCTTTGATGCGATGCCAGATCTTGTTAAGACATTCCTGTAGAACAATTTCTCAACAACAACAATTTGCAAATGACACAGGATCTCAAATCCAGTCTGCTTGAGTTGAGAATATCGATCATGATGCGCATTATAGATATAACGCTGAGCATACGGAAGAGCCCAATTGAGCAAGTCAGCTTTCAAACTATGATCTGCCAGACCAGAGTGTATGGCTTCACGAGTTATGACCTGCATGGAAACATATCAATGAGAGGATAAAATCAATTTATCCTATAACCATTTCACAGTTGCCATTAATAAAACCTAATCAGTTAAAACCCCTACCCCCAACCAAAAAAAAACATGGCGATATGTTTCAACAATCAAGACAATGTTGTAATTTGTTTCATACGTCCGAGATGGGGTGGGAGCTTAAAATAGCACCAGACACGCCACATCAAACAAGCACGCAGATATAGAGAGATTACCTCGGAAAGAGCAGGAATTCCTAAATTCTGCAACAGAACAGACACCTTAACCCGAAACATATCTTGTTCATCATCACTAAGTTCGCCGAAGTACAAAAAGTCAATATTGTCAAAATGCTTAAATTCCTTCTTCAAGTTCTCATCATCACACCAACAGATGAGTCCAAAGGATGGGTGTAAGGAAACCCATTTATCTAGCACAGTGGGAAGGACGGCGAATTCCACTTTTTGAAGACACTCTTTCAAGTAAGAAAGATCTTCATGACTCAGAATCCCAGATTTCAGTCCATTACTCCACTGCAGGAAAACTCGGAATACCTGAGGCAGGATATAAAATACTTAGATGTTGAATCCACAATTACCAGCAATCTACAGTTCCGTCAATTTTGGTAACTTACCATATTAGCTGCCTGTGAAGGCAAAGCTACAGTTGATAGCTGCAACAAAATTTCAAGGTAGCTACGGAGATGGGGTTCCTCATTGACTACACACTCACTCACGAAAAATTCCTGTAGACTTGGGTAAACATTGCATAATGTCTTGCATAAGGGATGACCACTAGCATTAGAGCCACTATGAGGATGGATCTCCTTGACTTGGTTCATAGAACCAGTTAAATCATGCCAATATACCTCAGAAGGAGAATAAAAGACACCAGGCACAACATCCTCATGCCTTTGAACAACCGAGTATGGAACAAAAATAAAAGGTCCACGACGTAATTCATCAACAATCTTTTGCTTTGAAGTAGCCATTTCATTCCAAACGAATGTGTAAAATTTCGTCATCTGTGCTATGCTGGCAAAAAAAGGGAGCCAATATTGTGAGCATGGTCATCTTAAACCCACAAGAAATAAACGAGAGGTCGACAAAAAGCAGGCACACCAAGAAATGCTGTACTATTGGACCAAACAAAGGAATCAAATGCGTCAGGACAGAAAGCAAGTAGATGCTTCAAAAGGAAAATAAACGAGGTAACCCGTTAAAGCCGTCTGTGACTAGCATAAGAATAGGAAAAGGACACAAAAACAAGACAAAATGCGCACGAAAGGAGTACTCTTGCAAATGAACTGAAGCCCATGCAATTATTATAACGAATAAACTGAGAGATTACGAAAATGTTGTAGATAAATAGCAGTAAATACCTGCCAAGAGGTCATGAAAACAGCATCACTGTGGGTTGGTATTTACAGTTCAAACTGATTCATTTATAATTATTGCCGAAAAGCTTTTAGAGAGAATTTTTGAAAGAGAAATTAACATTAAATCATAAAGTGTTCAAAAGTGAAACAACAGGTGAATACAAAGAAAACGAAGTTATACCTCGTTACGAATGCATAACTCAAGCTAGGTTTAATGAATAGATGATGTCCTTACCCAATATACAGGTAGACAACAACATCCTGAAAAAGGTAGGCCTACCATCACAAGAACCAAGAAGCAGCAAACTTGGCACCTAGTTCATAAGGTAACTTTTCAAGAAATGCTACAAACTTAGCAGAGACAGGCAGCAGCCTTGCTTAATACGATATATCTTCTTGGACACTGCAATGTGACTACACACAAATAGCCTTGCTTATACCAAGTGATCATATCAAGCTTTGAATAAACTTTTTTTACGAATCACAAGAACCCCGCAGAGGAAACATCATGTGAATATAATATAGTATATGAAGTTGATAAACTTGAAAAGTACGGCATGTCATTAGCATCTTCAGCTCATACGCTGGGAAAGTATTTCACTGTTAACAAACAGAAAAATCTAGATCCCAAACAACTAACTGGAGAACAAGAGTTTTCCTTTTACCTGTAGGTATAAAAGAAGACAGTAGCAATACTGTCACGATTGGTTTTGGGCAGAGAAACAAGGAAAGGTGCAGAAAAAAATGTTTTTTTTTAAAAGAACTAAATTTGTGCTTAAAGTTAGCTCCTGCCACAAACAAGAAGAGATACTTAATAGTTTTACTGTTTCTGTATTAACAGTTAACATGCGCTTTTAGATAAATCATGTCATCCCTAAACAAACGAAATAATAATGCCAAGTAATCGATACAAAAAATTAAGACATGATACCTAGCAAAGAAAGGGGACTTGCAACTTCTCCAAACTTGAAGAACTACGAAGATGTCGTCAAGGTTAACTTCAGTCCTAAACCCAACATGACTCAACAACTTCTCGCTTTTTACCTGTCCCAAACGAAAAGCATAGCCAGATAAATTATAAGTATCTACATGCACCAAATCCCTTGATTCAAAGAGGTAATAACAGTTCTATAAGTTGGATTTTAAATAGTGGTGGATAAGTAACATGCAATGGAAGATAATGAGAGCTTGCCAATGTCTATAAACAAATAAAGATTACAGAACCAAGACATTGACAAAAGACGTCAAATGGTGAGGTCAGTTGGGAAGCGTACATTGGACCCGAAAATTAAATCAGCAGGAAACCTTGGCAGCCACAAATGAAACAGTAGTTATCATCATGGTATACTTCATCGAACTAGTATAGTCAAACTAGTTCACTTAATTAACCAGCGGAACCCAATTCTCCATCCAAATCCCAACGATAAAGGTCAGCACTTATCAGACAAGCAAATCTGGGTGGAGGATTCTCCATATTACATATACCTGGGTGATACCCTTTTTACATCTTCTTAGCCAATGAATATATATACCTTTGAGTCAGTTTATTACATTTTGCAATGTTTTGTTCCAAGGGGCGACCATCCATGTTCCATTCAAACACCAAATATAGAAAACAAACATTTTGCTATTTCTGCATTTGTTTGTTTACATAAAAAGGAAAACAATTTGGCAAATTCATAGTGAGCTGTGAAAGCCAAAGGTGAGCCTTCCTATGTTTCTGGTTGCCTCATCTATTTCTTTACCGTCTTTCCCCTTATAGGATTCACACATATTGTAGAGGGTTGGAGTTTAAAGTACATTCGTATCACAGCCTTCCGCTCGTTGCCAATTGGATTGAAGTGCTTTCACCTAACCTATCTGATGTCGTTTCTACACAACTATTAGAGTAAAACATAAGTGACGCTACACATCCGCACACATTCAAATCTTCAAACAGAGGATTCACTAAATCAAGGTTATTTGGCATCACAATACTATATATAAACAATCTAGAGTATTTCTGTTCCTAAATGTAGGTCTACTACTCTATTTTTGGACATTTCATAATGTTAGTCCTTTTCGGGAAGTCAAAAGTACAAAACTTGCTTGTTTTCCATAATTATCCCATATAGATGACTATGGGTGTTTCAAGGTAGTTAGAAATTAGAATAGAGTGGCAATGATGGAAATGACGTCCTTAAAATCGAATTTAAGAGCAATCATTACATGTCTCCATTAAAAGTTGGAATTTCGAGAAGGCACAATTATTAAGCAACAGAGGGAGTACATGAATTTTAAGGTGAGTGTACAACTGTTCAAATCCAAACCAACCTCAATTACCAAGCTCTTCATCCAAACCGTTTTCCTTCTTATGTTTGGTATTTCAAACATATATATAAATGTTATCCCTCTCTCTCTGACAGCTTAAGCTTTTAGATGAATTGATGGTTAACAATCAGATATGGTATCCAAGGCAATAGATCCCATGTTTGGACCAGACTGCATACCTAGTTATTAAGTACTTGCACGTGTTTAGCCCGCTTATGAAGGAGAGCCTAGCTACAGATGAGGAGGCATCTTGGGAATATAAATTATAACGTTATCCCACTCTCTAAAAGGTTAAGCTTTTAGATGAGGTGGTAGTTGACAATCTAATAAGAGTCATAGTGGAATTTGAAGGTCTAAGAACCAGAAAATTAGTACCACAAGGCTGCTTACTTTTGTGGCCAACAGCCATAGAATGTCATGCAAAAAGGGAAAAAAAATGCCAAATGGAAAATCATGCTACACGAGTACTCTACTTGGACAATTTTCTTTAGTCATGAGAGGTACGTTATAAAACAGGCTGCTCTTACTGAGGGGTGAGAATGATTCGAGACAGATAAAAATGACAAATAAAAGAAAATAGAAAGCGAACACTACGGGGACTACAGCATCAGGAAATAATTAGAGACAAATAATATAAAAAACAATAGGCTTTAAGACGTAGCCCACCAATTCAAGAAAAAAGTAGTGAAAGCCTAACTAGCATTTATAGATTCATCAGACTAACCTTTGGAATCGCATACGGAGCAATAGCACCAAGGATTGAGCGTATTGCATCAGAATCATGAAACAACTCCTTGGAATAGTGGAGCTCATTATCCATACTTGAAACCATCCACCGAACATCACGGAGACTGCTCATAAACGAAGACTGGAATATTCTGATATCCTCAGGGTAATTCAAAATTAATTGACCAGTAGCTTTATCATTATAACAATCATCCCATAATGTGTCGAGAACTTCCAACAGGATTTTACACCTTATCTGGTCACCGTTTGAGGATAATTGGGACAACAAATGAACCAACTCAGGCGACTCCCAATCTTTAACTATTGCTCCATGGTAGATCAGGTCACCATTCCACGTGATATTCTTCAAAACTGTACGAGGTATATCAGTGATCTTCTTTTCAACTGGAACCACATGCACAAAGTCAGTAATGCCTATTTCCTGGAAAAAATCCCGCCATTTCAAAATACCACCTGGAAGTGATCCAGTCATCGGATGTTTTAAATAGGCAACATCTACCTCATGCCATTTCAAATCCAACCCACTAATCAACTTATGTACATCAATAGGATTTCCAAATTCTACACTGAAATGAATTGATACCTCACCAGATCGTTTATATCCATGATTTGTTAAAACGAAAGCTTTATTGCGCAACTCGGATATTATTTGTCCCCTTTCCACGTGACAGTTGGGGCAACTTGATTGCAGGTGCAACAGTACAAAAGAAAGGTATTCTATCATCAATCTTTTCTTGTCCACTGCTATTTTGTCATCAGAGATAGCTGGTAAGATGTGTACCATCACAACTTCATGAGCAGACACCTGTTGGACACCAACTCTTTGGAGCATCCTAGTAACGTTGCCCATGACAGACACGTCCAAACATGAAACATCAACAGTTGCAGCAGCAGATAGAAGTGCAGGACTTACCGTCCGAAGTTGAGCATACAATAAAGGGAAAACATCAGGACCGTGATCATTATCCAATCTGGGGTTTACACCATCGGAGTGTAACCAGATTGTACCATCATCCACTGAACTGTAAGTACCATCTGAAAGAGGGATAAATGGAATTCTTTTTAGTGTATTTATAGCATCTGATGCAGCGCCAGAGTCTATGGATGTTAGCCCAGAAGAATTCAAAACCATTCTATAAAGGGTATCGAGCCAAGAAGATAACCAAACCAGGCTGACTGATTTGAGACCGTTCTCTGAATTACACACAGAAGATATTACCTGAAGTAGGACTTTGGGCCCATATTCCTGAATACCCAGATCTCTAGCCAAAGAATCTGACAAGACTATATTTTTATCCAAAAATCCAAGGCCGAGGTGCTCATGGAGCAAGCTATCAGGCAAAAGAGACCGAGCTTGTTGATTCCAACCCCTAATAACCTTGCAGGGAAGAACCCACTCATGTTTATCCCCTTCCATAAGCAAGCACTTAGAAGTACGTAGCTTAGAAATAATTAAGCGCGGTAGACTCGAGAAAAAGCCGTGCACTTCCCCTACAAGTGGAACAAAGCTCATAAAAGCTGCAACAGCCTTGCCCGGATTCTCGCTAAAACAAGGAAGGGCACAAAAAGATCTCTCTGCACCAATAAATAAATCAGGAACCTTGGATAATAACCACTGATTCCACGGGCTATCTCCATCAACTTCTTCTCTAGATGAAGGAAGAACAAAATCACCTTGGATGATGAACTTTAGACCATATCTTCTTAAAGGGAGAAATGCAAAAACAGGCTGTTGGTCCAGACATGGGATAAAACCTTCATTATCTGATTCCTGCAAGGTGAAAGCTACTGAGATTTCTGTCGTTTTCACATCAGGACGAATGGTGTCAGCTTTCAACTCTTGAGATTCTACAAACCAAGTCATAGTCTCTTTCCCAACCGATACCTTTACGATACCATTCCCCAAAATTTGTTTCCTCATGATAATGAATGAATCAGAAACCATGTCTCTGAACCGGATACAATGGAGGCGGTGAAGAAAAAGCAATAAAGATGGATGAAGATCTAAAAACATAGGTTTAAAGCTGTTTATGGGGGAACCCTCTGATACATTTGTTCTGAAAGGAAGCACGATGCAGGTGTTCCAACAGTTAGTATCTATATTATCAACATCACAACAAGCCAGCCTCTGGAATAAATTAATATCACAAGGAGGTAGGACTGTTGGTAAAACAAAACCAATCTGCCCCTCAGAAATATCAAACTTGACATGAAACCCATTGGAATGAATCTCTGGAGCATCTGTTACCTGCAGATGACCAAATATTTCTCATCAGATAAACAATGATGGAATAAAACACACCATGCAAACATCATGTCAAGAAGAAATGCCCTATGTGTAATTTCCCTCGAATGGGGGGAAGTACTCCAGAAAAGTGAAGTATAAACCAAGCAAGTTGTAACAAAGCACTACTTGACTATAATGTATTTCAAAGGGCCATGCTTGCAACATAGAAATTAGAGCCTTTGTATATTTCTTGTTTTGCACAATTATTTGAGAAATATAGTTTTAATGAAAAGATGGCATTGAGGAATGCCAACCATGTATAAATAGCAAGCATAAATACTAAAAAGACCCTCTACAATTCAACATGTTTCAAAACCTATACAAAAATCCTTTGCTACATGGACTCTTTCAAATACATGGAGTATCTCTATTGGAATTCAACAAGGGCATGGGATATGTTCAACGTGACTTGTCGCGCATCCATCCAAGGAGCATAGTTATTAATTTGAGTAAACCTTATATATGCAACAACTTCTCATATCATCCTTGAAATGCTCTATTCCATCTCATAAACACCATCCACCCAGAAAATTAAAACATCATACAAAGAAACATGGATAGTTTGTACCCTGATCATTGGAATTAGATGAAACCGACACTGTTGACACATACCACACCGGACACTTGTACCCTGCATCTATGTTGGTAGCCAAGAGGGGTTACTCACTCCCCCAAACTATTCGAAAATAACTTTGACAACATCAAGAGACCAATGATTCTGTTGCCCTGCACTAATCCCCATCAGGGACAGATGGAAGGGGATGCCGGATGCCCGGAGGGGGCCGGACACCTTCATAACTCCAAATATTTTCTTTAATGTTATTTCAAAAGAATTTCATAAGATTGGCCCCGCAATTACCTTGGATGAAATATTTTCCTTAGCATAAAAGTGCACGAAAAAAAACTCCCTATGATTCTAAGTTATCAGCATTCTTTTTGTCACGGGTGTGAAATAAAATGATAGGCTATGTACATACACAAACTTTAATTTACCAAGTAATGATGTATCCATATGTAAACATGAACTATAATTTTTGCTATCACTGTAAAAATACATGTGGTTTGCGCCCCCGCAGCCCTGCTATGCTCAAATCTCCATATCATAAGACCGACTTGGTAACAGAAGTCTTCATTTCTTTCCAAACAAAAAGTGATATGTGTGTACCTCAATTGATGTTAGGTGTTAGTTGAATTTGAATAAAATAGCATTAGAGCTAATTGCTTTGTTTTCTTTCTCTGACGATATTCTATTTTCCTTTGATTTCAGAGCCTTATTTGCAATTTTGTTGCCATCAAGGCACCCTACTCCAGTGTCCATGCTTTTTGGTCGCTTGACAATCAATGATATTGTGCTGGACTTGCTAGAAACTCAAATCCATGATGGGACACATACAACTTGAATTACAGACTTTACAGCCTCTATGCTATATGTGACTCAATAGCCCATAAAATACTTTCGAAAAAGAGTTGGTCAAACTCTACACCTAAACTACACTAGTAGGATTCTAGGACCAAAATAAAGAAAAAAAACTGAGCTTAAAGAGATCTGATGATTTGATTTAGTAATTTACATTAGTTATCGAAACCGTGCGAATCGTACGATTCGGTTCGATTCAGGGTGTTTTCGATACGAACCGATACTATGAATCACAGGTATAGTAGAAACACTGAATAGCTGAATCGTGAATTGAATCAGTGAATCGTGAATCGAATTGGTCAATCGTAAGGCGAATCGCAAGAATCTTACTATTCAGTTCAATTTTAAACCCATGTCTTGCATGTGCGCCAAAATTAAATAATTGATAAATTGCGGGGTTTTCTTTAATTTCTCCGGCATATAAAGGATCAACTCTCTTTTCAGAAGCTTCCATAGCACTTTTCAAACGATTGCAATGGAAAAAAGTTAGGGTTTTGCACCTGCTGGGAAGACCACGACCACATCCCTTGCAATAAGAGCAAGTGTCTTGCCTATTTAGACCATTTGATCATCTATTTATCTTCTTAAACATTACTTTTATTGATTTCAACTTGAAATCTACATTTTTTATGCATTTTTTTAAAAAATGACTAAATCGGTGCGATTCACGATTCCATTAGATTCACGATTCACAAAAAGACTATTTCGACTCTCGATTTGACAACTATGAATTACAATCACTAGAAACCGACCAGCAAAATATGAAACTACCAACAGTAGAAGCAGCAAAAAAATTCACTTGATATAAGCAGGCAGTCCATTTAAGTTTTCTCCCCATCTTCAAACTTCTGACTCATGTTGATGCAACCAATTCAAAAAGATGTTGGATCAGGAGAAACTTCCCAAAGGGGATGTGAGCTCACAATATTCTAGCGTCAAAATTATAAAACTACAAAATGAAAAACCTAGGGCTAGGAAAAAAGGTAACAAATAGCTTGGTACAAATGTATATCAGTAGGGTAGGTAAAATCAAGCAAAGCAAGCGAAACAAGACTTTGAATCAAATAAAATGACTGCATCAGATGACGTATGGCACTTGTGAGAAAGCTTAAGGTGGGCAGAGCAGTGTATATCCTTTTGCCAACAACCTCACTCAGGGTTATGTGGAATGCAACTTGATGTTTGCCTAATAGAATAAAGGGGCAAGATCAGAATTGAAGCAAGCATTTCATTTCCACCTCAGGAGAGAGGGAAAACAAAATTGACAACTGATGTAATCACATCATATAATGCTTGCCCAGTTGTCCTAGTCTAATACCATTGCTGTATTTCCCGCTTTATAAGCTTACTCCTTCGATTTTTCAAAGAAACCTGTTATACAAGATACTGTCATCTTCATCAATATCTTAGTTAATAAGTACACCCTCCATCCCGCAAAGTTAGTCCACTACGAAAAGACAGGCAATTTCCGGATAAATAAAATAAAGAACTTCCATGAATAATTTCTAAAATTCCTTTGCATCAACTGTGAGTCTGGAGCTAATTGATATCGATACTTGAACATCTAGTAAAGACTCAGAATCTATAAGAACAGAAAATCAGAAGCAATTTATATTATACTTATATAGTACCCGGAACACAGATTTGAAGCCAATGCCTTTCTTGCCAATATATCCAGAACTGGACCCCTTTTTGGTCGAATTTCCAACATCACAGAGCGCTCTAATGTTCTGTTCTGAAAAGCCTTGTTCATTATTGAGAACGACTATGCCCGAATCCTGAAGAATGAATGACAGAGTTGGTTCGACATTTGGTGGGTAGACATTGTCATCGGCATTCTGAACCTGAAGCATTATGGCAGAATGTAAGATGGTCTGAAGCATCACAATTTTGAGCAGAAAACATGCAACAGAGGCATTCCACTCTAAGACGGGCATAATATGAAAAGTGAAAACACTAGTAAATGACAAGAAAAAGTTCATATGATACATGGGAAGAAAAATCTTGAACAAATTTCGTAGAGTTTAATGTAACTCTCTAAACAGAAGACTTCTTCTCTCTAAACCTTGTAAGGTTTTTCCTTGTCATCCTTAACAGTCATGGCTGAGAAGAAATATTCATTGGCAACACACTATCTGAAAAAATCCAAAGGCAGGAGCTACACCTTACAGTTTTGATAAGTCAAAGGCTGGAGCAACACAATATGGGACAGATAGCAGCTTCAGGGCCATTTAAGGGCGGACCCGAGCTGACTGCTGATATAATTGTACAACTACGAATTAGAAGGCAACAAATCACTTGAAAGTTTAAAAGATCAAAGATGTGAGTTAAGATAGTACTATAATACCAAAATTTGGTATCTATTTTTTGATCCCAAATTGTATTACTACAAGAAGACTGTCAACTGCACTAATCACATCCATTGCCAGGGTTAGTTTAAGTGTGATGGTAGTTTTAGGTGAGTGAAATAAGGGGGCAAAATGAAGGCTTGATGGGGTGGTAAGTGATGGAATTGATTGGTTTACTGGTGGGATTTCTAGCATCGTTTTTACCATGAGATTCTAAGGAAGCAGTTTCGGAAATTAAAGAATAAATAAGTTTAATAAAAACTTTCAACCATTCAATCTATCAGATTTTCGCAGATTTTCAATCACGCCTACCCTCAATAATCTTGTAGATTTTGTTGATTTAATGATATAGGCGTAGCTTGGTCCTTTGGGCCTTATCTTTGTAAAGGTTAGAAGGAACGTCCTTTTTAAAGATTACTTTCTTGCAAGCAGCACCCCGTTACGAGATTTTCGGCAAGACTTGCTTTACTTACTGAGAAGATATTTCCACCATTCTAAAACCAGTAAGTGTCTTCAAAGAATATGACGTACAATATTTAACGCATGGTTTCAAATTAGAATCAAAACTAAAAAAGAAATTCTACAAAATGCACACTGCTGTCACTCACTACAGAGTCTAGGAGAAGTAGGAACCGTAGCATGCATGCAGGCAACCTTACACCCACTTTTTTTTTATGGAGAGAGCAATACCAGTGATTGAACTCGTGCCAAAAAATTAGGGCAGATTGCACTTGCAATCACACGACTCAAACCTTGAATCTGTAACATGTAAGCAATATCCAAAGACAATTTAGAAGAGTTCTTCCACCACTATGAAGCACCAACACCATAGAGGTCGGCTGGGACACGTTCGGGAACACGGCGGGGGTAGAAGTGTAATATTTTTTAGATGTGTCACTCTATGTATGAATGTATGGCTTACATATACATGTATCCTACATATACATAAAAAAACAAGTGTATATATGTAGAGACCCGTGTCTAATTTGAATTTATTTTATTCAGTAATTTTTTTTGTGTAATTATGATTACTAAATTTCTGAGCCATGGATTTTTTTGTTATGTGTATAGGTGCATATATGTGTACGTATATTTAGTTGGTCAGGCCCAAGTCTATGAGCCGTGACCATGTGTGGGGACCCACTTGTATAATATCATTGTCAAACTTTTGGTGTTAGTTATTAATTAATTGGTAGGTTTAGGGGCCTTAATGTATTGACTTAGAACATATTAGGTGATGGGGGATGGTGGGGCATGGTGCAATTTTTGGACTTAAAATGCAAAAGATCAGAGAACCCCTCCCTCCCTCCCTGTTAAGCGAAGAGGGCTACGCTTTGATCCGAACTGTGTCGCGTTTGGACAACTTTGGAGTACTTAGCATTTTCTGGGGATTCTGCATCTTTGAGGTAGGATTCTCACTGAAGGCTTAAATATGAGAATGTATAGTTAGAAATGCCTTAAGTTCATGATTTTTAGTGTCTTTCCCCAAATTTTTGTAAACCGTAAGATGTTTAAGTGTATAGGATATACATCTACGATGTCTTGTTCATGAGCTTACACTTTTCATGATTGATTAAAGGTACTTTCACGGATATATACTTCATTAGGTGTCTTTAGTATACTGGACTTGTTTCAAGGATAGAGTGATTGAGTAAACGATAATTTGACTTGTTTCAAGGATAGAGTGATTGAGTAAACGATGTCTTGTTCATTAGCTTACATGCCTATAAGGTGTTTGGTATTATGCCAAGTATGGCTGTTCACGGGTCGGGTTCGACTTGACAGACCTCTGATCTGGTTCGTCAAAACGTGGCCCAACACCGACCGAGCAAGTGATCGGATTCCAACCGAATGTCCACTCGGGTTGCGGTTAGGTTTCAGTCGGAGTCGGGTAATCGCAGATATTACAATAGGTTCTCATGTCCATCACTTGAAGTTTTGTATTGTAGATCCACAGTGAAATACACACAAAAACACAAAATCATATGCATCAGAAATTGTACATAAATCGTACACAACAAAATCAACTTACGAAGAAGTCAAGAGTACAAGAGGAGAGAGAGATTGGTTCTTCATCGGTGACAGTTCTTCGTCGCCGGTTCACTAGATCTGATCGGACCTACGGTGGTTCTTCGTCGTCGGCGATGGGGTGAAACGGGGAAGATTAATAGCCACTGGGATGGAGATGGACCAGTTTGGTGGAGGAGAGAGATGAGAGAGTCAGAGAGAGAGAAGGTGGTGCAGTTTTTTAGGAACTGGGAATTAGGTGTAGATGGGAATGGGATAGTTGGGTTTTTCCCCCTCTTTTTCTGTAATTCGGTAGGGTTGAATCGGGTGGGAATTATCCCATGAACCCGACACCCGACCAACACCCCCAAATAATTCCAGATTTCCACCCTATATAGCCTATCGGACAGTCTTTTTTGCTCGTTTTTCAGCCTGGTCGGGTCAACTGGGTCCATGAACAGCCCTAATGCCTGGGAGAAAGTTAAACTTATTCTTGTAATTAGACACCGCACTATATGATAATTGAACATTTTGTTTTACCTTCTTACTTTGTAATATACATATTGTAACTTGATAATTTGGTATCATCTAATGGCTTCCGGATTATGACTTCAATGATACTATGATTAAATTAGATGATTTTACTTGAGATTTTGGAAGAGTTTATTTGGCTTGGATACTTGGATTATGAGTTCGGTACGGTTGGCTTAATGATTTTGGAGTTGTTATTGATTTTGTTGTAGCGCCGTGAGCATGATGGTGGTCCATAAGGACTACAGACAGTGAAAGTCCAGAAACTTGTGCGGGGTAAGTGTCCTTATGCCTTTGAGTAAGCAGCCCAAGAAACGAGTTGTGAGATTTGGAATGCATCTTAGGATGGTCCCTGGGGTGAGTGTGTCCATCTACAACTCGTGTTTTTGGATTATATAAAACAAACCCAAACCTAGGTTTGGCTTTGGCCTTGTACTTCAAAATTTGGAGATTTATCGTATATGATCGATTTGTTTATTTTTGTTTGATTTTGGCTTGATATTTGAGAAGTAAATGCTACTAGGTATTTACTTATTGTTCTCTTTTGAAATAATTAAAAAGTAAGTTCTCTAAGAATATCGCATATACTCATTTACAACCAACTTGTATAAACACAAGGACAAAAGAAAAAGATTATAGTTATGTATTGTGCATTTTGCTAGCGTTCTATTATCTTAGCATGTAGCACGTTTCCTATTGAGTTTCGACTCACGTTGTATAAACAAACATTTTTCAGGTAATGAGAAGTCCAAGGTTTTGAGGAAGTCTAAGTCAGACCTACACTTTTATCTCATATATTTTCCATGTAATTTCGGGTTGTTATATGTACGAAACTCTAACTCATTTGGTAGAGATTGTAAACTCCTAAGGACATGTAACTTATTTTAGATATGAATCGAGTTCATAGATTATTCTGCGACATGTAATATATATTTTGAGACATGTGGATGGAGGTATTGAACTTTGGTATTGGTTTGAGTCAGCTCATTGTAAATAGAGTCAACTCCATCGTCAACCTATGTTCTCGATTCAATCAGTTTTATTCATTTTCTATCATTTAAAATTTACAGGTTTACGCCTTTGGCTGTAACAATTTTGAAAAAGTCCCAAAACACATACCCCCTTTTAATATATATATACTCCCTCCTTCCCATTTTCATAGTCCCACTTGAGGATTCCAACTTTTTAAGGGGATACAATGATTACACCAAAAAGTGTTCAATTTTCCACTTATGCCCTCCCAAAAAGGTGATTTGATTGATGAAGTAGTAGTACTTTAATTCAAACAAAAGGGTAATAATGTAACTTTATTAACTTTGTATTGCTTATTTTGGAAAGTGGACTAACATTTTGGGACGTCCCAAAAAGGAATACTGGACTATGAAAATGGGACGGAGGGAGTATATATATATATACAATAGTGATCTCCTAAGGACTACCTTAGTGAAACAAAAATGCGGACTTTAACGTGGGGGCCAAGAAAGGAAGAGAGGAGACGCGCGGTTCAGGGGGCCCTGAACCGGGTAATTAATACAGCGGTTCACTTTTAAAATAAACCGGAAGCTACTTTACCCTTTCCCATTTCAGATGTCTGAGATCGAAGAGAGAGAGAGACGAATGATGATCTAGGCGATTGAAGGTATTTCGACAACAATCCAAGGTATCTCGCTCTCTCTCTCTCAGTCCCGTTTCGATTACTCACGTTATCTCTTGTTTTTTTGATTTCTGATGTTCATCTTTCTTGATTTCTCAGGCCGAACTAAACCCTAGGTCGAAGAAAACCCTAGATCGAAGAAGAGCACCCAAAAAAACAAGAGATAACGTGAGTAATCGAAACGGGACAGAGAGAGAGAGCGAGATACCTGGGATTGTTGTCGAAATACCTTCAATCGCCTAGATCGTCATTCGTCTCTCTCTCTCTCTCTTCGATCTCAGACATCTGAAATGGGAAAGGGTAAAGTAGCTTCCGGTTTATTTTTAAAAAGTGAACCGCTGCATTAATTACCCGGTTCAGGGCCCCCTGAACCGCCCGTCTCCTCTCTTCCTTTCCTGGCCGTTGGATCTAATTCAACGGCCCACGTTAAAGTCTGCATTTTTGTTTCACTAAGGTAGTCCTTAGGAGATCACTATTGTATATATATATATATATATACAGTCCACTTCCGGTCCGGACGTCCGGATCGGAATAAAATCCGGACCTCTGTGTTTTCGTCACTTTTCGGACCAAATCTTGACGATCCGAACCGTTAGATGCGTTCAAAACGTGCGTTTTTTAGCGTTTTAGCAAAAACTGCTCCGATCAACCCCTTTTGAGTGTTTTTTTTTTAACAAATCCTCGCGTTGGACCTTAAAAACACGTTTTGAACACATCTAACGGTTCGAATCGTTGAGATTTGATCCAGAACACAGAGGTCCGGATTTTATTCCGGTCCGGACGTCCGGACCGGAAGTGGATTGTATATATATATATATATGATCACACACGGACATGAGTTGATCAGGTTCTCAACTATTCAATATTGAACTTGCAGTACAGATATGCATCTCTATATTAAAATAGTGACTTTTACATAACACTCACGTGCTCGGGTCATGTGATTTCGGGGCATGACAATATATCTGTTTATAAGCCGGTACTGCATTCATATACGATGCACTTATATATATAGTTATTTACTTAGTTATTTTTGTCATGTCCACCGCCGTGTCTGTGTCACATTCTTTTAGAATTCATGTGTCTCATATCCGTGTCTGTGCTACATATTTCCACCATATTGGCTTCATGTTATAGAAACTTTTTTCCCATCAATGGCGTGCCATTTGATGCGTTGATGATCAAGGATGACTAAACACTGGGTAGCCATGTGCAAAGCAGAATTCCTAATCTCCAGTGGAGGTCAAAGAAATTGATCCATCTATAATCTTAGACTAGATGGATACACGAATAGACCGATTGAAAATGATGGCAGAATCCATGGGAAGACATCACGGAGATTAAAAATCAACAAGATTGTAAGCTTCTTAGAAAGCATCAACTAATTCATATGTTTCAGATATTATTAAATAGGTTCCACTTACGCACAATTTGATACAAAGAAAGGGTCGAAAGACTTTGCAGCTCTATAGCGTTATCATGGATGCAAAGTACCAAGCCTAAATAGGCAAGAAATACATACACAAGCGACGATGTTTTGGACCTGTTGTGTGAGGTGACAATTGAAGTATAAGTGATACGAAAGGCACAAGAATGCACATGCTTAGCATATATGAAGACTCAAATATACATAATAAAATAAGGAAACACGCTAATTACCAGTTCCAAAAGAAAATGTGAATCCTGAGAATATAACTCTTGCGAAAGACAATGGAGCGCTCTTCCTAAGCGAGCATGCTGCTTCTTCAGCATTCTACTCTCATCTTGTGAAAGGCTTGGATCGAGACCAAATTCTTCATGCCTAATAGATTCAATAATCAGCGCTGCCTTGTTTTCCTTGTCAGCCCCTGATAAATGCCGTCCATCGCTGAAACAATCACCAGTATCATTGCATTCTTTGTTCTTCTGGTCCACCTCAGTAGAGACCACCACGTCACCTTGAGTTGAAGCAAACTTATTTACTGCATCTTCGATACCCATTGACTCCCTGATGAACTCAGAACTGACAGCTTGTAAGCATGACACTCCCGAAGATGGAAAAGACTTGGTAGCCATATTGGAACCAAATACATGGTAATCGTCAATCCACTCCACAATACCAAGAGACAGTCCAACATCATGAAGCATGAGACGCTGCTCAATTTGCTTGCATTTGCCTAATATGGCTAAAGGGGCATCTTTAATAATAGATTGTAATCCTGAGAGCAATATGTCAGCAGCATAAGTACGAAATTCTGTAGGGAAATGACCCAAACATTCAATGAAAAAACTTGTTGCATCAGTGGCTGCGTCATGGACTGTACTGTTGCCTCTGCATAAATCAGTGTTGGGTCCAGAGGCATCTTCTTCAGGCTTGCGCAGTCTATAAAGTGAATTTCCATGCGTCAGGAAGGTTCGATTTTCCTTTACTTCCATGAAATTCTTTGTTAAAACTTCAAAAGCTTGTCGTGCGTAGCACTTTAGAAGGGGCAAGGGAACATGCCTTTCACCTCCATACAATGAAAGCAAAGATAACAGTTTCACTGCTGTTAGGAAAGGAGACCCTTGAAGAGAAGCTTCTAAGAAAGAATCAACAGTAGATTTATGGTCAACCCGGAATACTTTCCCATCCTTTGTAACCAAGCACAGAAGCTCTTTGGTATTAACCTTATTCAGCAGCCATCCCACAAGAGGACCAAGTGAGGGAGCAAATCTGATATCCCAATGCGTCCACAATTCTAAATCTGCCAACATTGGTGCCCCAAGTAAGACTTCAATTGCATCCTTCGTAGTAAAAGAACCATGGTTCCCAGTTTTAGGGCCAATCTCTGTTCCCTCTGCAGTAGCTTTTGACAAAGCTTTCTCATTAACAGAATCTCCAGAGCGATTTCCTAATAAAGTCGCAGAAAATACGACACAAGTAGAAGTGCTTACATTCTCTCTCACTAAATTACTAAAATTGTTCAATGAACCACTTTCTACTAATGTGAAACTGATTTGGGGAAACTGCCTCATAAGCAGTATAGAAATCATCTCCTTGGTTACATATTCAATTCCGCCTAAACTATTTGAAGCTTGTGACAGTAATACAGCCAACTGATGCTGTAGCATGCAAACCTCCAAAGGAGACTTCCCATATGCATGATCAGTAAAACACATCTGCAGTGTATTAGGCATTAGAGAAACATGCTTCTCCAAGAAAGCGAAGAACTCCCCGTTACCAAGAGACTCAAATTCCTCAACAGAGAACTCTTTAGTCAACCAAAACTCACACTCACGAAGCTTCCTCAGTAAGGTAAATTTGTTCTCAAGTGAGGATTTTACATTGCTCGAGTCATTGAAGTCAAGATCAAAATATGTTGAAACTTTCTTGACAATATCTTCAACAGTGACACCTGTAGAATTGTCCAAAATGGAACAATTATTGTATGCTATTTTCACAAGGGAATAAAAGAAGAATGAAAAATGTAAATAATAGAATATAGTCTTCAAGAAGATAATAAATGGCAATTAATTTCAATAATGCTATTATCACTCTATTGTCTACAGAGTAATAAGCACATTGAGTAGTTGATGACGACGTTATTGTAATGGATATAATTTATAAAGAATAAATCGACTTTTTAAAACCTTCTAGAAACATGGAATTTTGGTGCTCTCAATTCGACTCAACAGGCCTTTGTCCTAATATCAGGGTAGACATATGGATCCAATACCTACAAGCTCCAGGTTGTTGGATTGCGGCGTGTAGGAAAATGGAGGGTGAGAGATCGCTCCCTGCCCATTAGAGCTTCTTGTAGATGAATCATGTCTATTTCGTTTCTAGTAATTGTATAAACCATTCCATCATAAGACATTCTAAAAAGTTAAAACATAAATGAGCAGGTGAAGGGCCCTATGGCTTCTCTCTAGCAAGAGAAATACATGAAAACATTCATCTTCTCGGCGGCAAGAAAGCATTAAAGAAGCGCCACAGAAAGCAGCTCTCAACTCTACAGAGAAAACCCTTCTTTACATATGCAATACACAAGGGTGAATATAAAACAAGCATCAGTTTGGCCTGATGCACGGATAAGCTCTCTCTTGTTTAAGTCTGTATTAAAACTGTTTACTTAAATTTTAATGGTCAATATCTAAAGAGAACCCGAAGAACTCAATACGGATTGCATCATGGTTATTTTGTAGTGTGCATTAGAATGTTCGTTTTTGGATAGCTTCCTTTGAATTCTCAATACAATTAATCAATGTGGTATAAGGGATGAGAGAGGTTCCTTTTGGAATTCTCAACACAATTAATACAACTAAAGAAAGGTGGGAGAAGCAAAGGGGAGTGGAATGATTGAGTAGTGGAGACGCCTTGTGTGTACTACAAGTGCTTAGGATATAGTGTGGACAGATGTACCAAAGCAAGATTTATTATGCACAAATTGCTCACACTTTGAAACATGCTCATCTACGACTAATGCAACCCTTTCAGCTGGTTCAATCTCAATGCTTTCATATTCAGCACATTTGTTTGAAATTGTATTTGCTGCTCCCTGCTCAGTGTAAGTTTGCAAAGCATCATACACGCTATCCCACATTCCACTTTTGATGGATGTCACCTGCAATGGGACAAAGTAACCTAGTTGTAACTAATCTTTACAAGAAAAGTCAGAATCAAACAAAAATGCATACAGAAAATATGACACTAGATACAGTTACATAAACAATAAACTAAATGAAGAGAATGAATTTGAGTAGAGGGGCTCAACGTAAAACTTTCCTTCCTTTAGCTTTTTATCATAGCCATGAAGACCCTCGACTGCCCACATAAGCTGCAGACAGTCAGACATATTTGATAGGTTCTCGGGTTGGAGCCACATGTGTCAGTCCCTTGAGGTTCTAATTTACCAAAAATTTATTTTCTTTAAAAAGGCAAAGCAGGAATAGTAAACACACCTCAAAGTGTAATTAAAGCTTGGCAACAGTTGGAACTAAAATTACTTTGGGTGAAGAGTATGCTGATTCTGATTGAAATGCCGGGCTTCGTAGAGATTTTCGGTCATACCACTGGGACAGCTCGTCCTTTCCAACTATGCTTAGATTACAACGAGTGGTTACACTATACTCCCCCGTCCTTGCCATTTTTGAAACTATACTCCCCCGTCATAACTTTCAATATGGATCTCAACCCATGCAATTTGGATCTTGTTTGATAGATCTCAATTAGTTCTATTAACAAAGTTCGCAAATTCATGAAAACTATTATAAATTGAAAAATGGCACAGATTTCAAAAATGGACCAACAAAGGCGGGCGGAGGAGCATTGTTTGGGAGTAAAAGCCAATGTGAGATTCTAACCAATCAAAATATGATCGAACTGATAAATAACAGAGACGTTTAGAATTGTCAAACCCTAAACACTTCTTTTATCTCTCACAACTTGGAATGAGAGGGCTAACCAATCAAAATATGATCGAACTGATAAATAACAGAGACGTTTAGAATTGTCAAACCCTAAACAGTTCTTCTTTTATCTCTCACAACTTGGAATGAGAGGGCTAACACCACCTCCATTAAATCCTGTCCACCACCCACAACTATGGAGGCGTAGGTCTCTTTTTTTCTCTCCCCATTAATCAAACAGTCCTCCGTTGTCACCATAATCCTCTTTAGACCATATATCGGTGAACCTTCAAGCCCTTCACCAACAACGGACGAACGCCAATGAACCTTTGCCGGATTTCGCCGATGTCAGAAAATCGCCGGTGAAACTTTGCAGACCTCCAACAAAGCCTGTTAGACCTCCAATGATCTTATTTATGCACTCTGTTGTTGTCTTTCAGTTCCAGCGACTCAGATCTAGAACTTCACAGCGACTAAGATCTTTTCCCACCACTGTCTAATTCTCACCGGAGCCTCACCACCCTTGTCGGAGTCTCGCTGTTTCATCTGCTGGACCGCTTCCCTATTGTGATTTATTCAGGTCTGAAGCATCGCTTGATATGATTTATTTGAGATTGGCTTCTAGTTTTGTTTATCCAAATCATACTGATTTTCTGATTCTTGGTCACTTCACATGATTTCCATTACTTCCATCCGATTCAATGGCAAACATTGTGCTCCAAAAAAGAAAAAAAAAATTTGTATTCAGTTGTGGAATCATACAGAGCCCCACCTTGGAATTTTTGCCTACTACCAAACTTGAGCGTATTCTTGTGTCCATAACCTGCCCATGACATATGACCTTCATCAGATTTGAATTTCACTTACCGTTTCGTTGAAGGATTACTATGCCAAATTCCGTGACATTTGTGATAAGCTCAATGCCCGCTCTACTGACATTCAGGTTCTGCAAAGCCAGCGCAAGTCTGTATATGTAGCTCGGTTCTTATCATGTCTGCCTTCACCACTCTCAACGCCTAGGGGCTTGGAACTTTTCTTTAGTGAGGTATTCAATTGACTATTTCAGGCCTCTTCATCTAATTAAGGTTTTCTTGCTCTGCTGCTCTCTGACCGTTCATCTTTGGCTAGCACTGTCTCTGGTGGTTCTTTCTCTCATGGTTTCAGTGGATGTGCTCGCAATGGTTTTGGTCGACTCTGGTTGTGGCAGCCATAGTATTGGCCATGAATCTGGAAGAGTTTGTCCTGTGTCGGGGAGGTGGTCATGGTCGAAGCCGTGTTCCTCGACATTGCACTTATTGTAATGGAGGCAATCACATAGTTAAGCAATGCTGGGACCAACACGGTCGCCCCCCAGTTCAAAGTTGTTACCTCCACATTGGAAAAAGTTGTTCTTAGAATTGTAAGTATCATAAGGCTCATCCAGAGGGTGGCCAACTGTACCGAGCCAGTGATCATTTGGATGGTGAGGCCTTTACTGATTCAGATTGGGTAGGAGGACATCATGGGGAGATCCAATAACAGAAATTGTCTCCTCCTCGGTGAAAAACTTGTAACATGGAAAGCATGAAGAAGCCGGTTGTTGCAAGGTCTTATGAAGAAGCAAAATACGGAGTCATAGCCATGTGAGATTGTTTGAGTGCAATCATTCCTTGAGGAGATAGGCACGAATATGTAATGTGACAATAAAGCAGCAATTCATTGCATTGAGTCTTGTTTTCATGAAATGACTAGGCACATGATTACCACCTTGTTCGATTAAAGGTGGATAGTGTGCTATGGCTGCTACCCTTACATCCACAGGTGGTCAGTTGACAAGTTCGGTCTCTATGATATCTAATTCCAACTTGGGGGGGTGGGGGGTGGAGTTTTAGGAGCTAAATATGTAAGCGTTGACTGAGCAAAAAAAAAACAAATGTATTTGTGTTGTTGAGCATGGGTAATTTTGTCTTCATTCTTTGAACTGTCTCACTATATACCACAATACCAAGTGTGGTAGGGTCAATCAAAACCCGAAACAAATCTCCTTTTTCTCTCTCACCGCGATAATTATTAGACTTAGTGTTAATAATCAGATGTATAACCATGCTTTCCTAAATTGTTACATGCTACACCATTTCACAGAGGATCGCCTTTTGGATTACTTCACTACCTTAAGTAAAAAAACCTGCGGCTGACTCCTACTCACACTTTTCACTAGCTACATTCATGGTAGGTAGACCTGCATCAGACGTGGATGACCAAGCCTCTCCAAGCAACCTTAACCTTTATCATACTGATGAGTATTCAAACTTCACAGCTGTGTTGACCCACTTGGTACGATTCTTTTACCGACCAATGAAACAACCAACTCAAGAAGCTGAGTGGCACAATAACCTAGGGGCATTGGGGTTTGGAGGCTAGAGAAGTAAGTGTTCGGTCTGTTAAATGTCCAAAAAACTGTGAATGCCAAGAATGAAAAAAAGCAAAACTATGTACCTTCGAGAGGGGGAAAAACACAAGAGGATAAGATTCAATCAAATTGGGCGAAAGGTACACCATAAAGTGAAAAGATAAGAGAAAGTCCAAATATAATTAGAAGAGGAAAGTAGATGAAAGGCAAAGAACAACATATTGAAAGAAAAAGAGCCAGTCAGCATATATGGTTGATGATGACACGTACCAGGTGAACCCATTGGAAAATAGGTCACAATTATTACGAAACATTGTTTTGCATAATTATGAGTTACAGAGCGACGCAATAGGATCGCTACCATTGTGAGGCTGAATTCCGTAGGCTTAAAAGCCACAACCATTATGAAATGCCTGTAACGTGCCATTACCGACCGCTACTGCAATTGCGCACAATGGCATTTTTTTCATTATCCACCTTTCAGTATCTCATTTATTTACTTACTGACACCATTGGTAGATTTACAGAAAATAAGAGGCCGTGGAG
>JAXBDA010003883.1:0-31920 GCA_036023075.1 Gaultheria prostrata | reverse complement strand
AAGCAATAGAAAGTTAATGAAGTTACATAATTACCCTTTTGTTTGAATTAAAGTACTACTACTTCATCAATCAAATCACCTTTTTGAGAGGGCATAAATGGAAAATTGAACACTTTTTGGTGTAATCGTTGTGTCCCCTTAAAAAGTTGGAATCCCCAAGTGGGACTATGAAAATGGGACGGAGGGAGTATTAAATAGTGAGGGGGAAAGAGTATGGGGGGATTATTTGGGGAGGGGTATTAAGTTATCCGGGTAGCATTTTTGCTCCCAAACCATGTATTGTTTTGTGGGACCGGGATAAAAAGAGGGGTATAACTTATACCCCTATATAACCCCCAGCCAATCTAGCCCTGAAGTTATATAATTTAGCTGTAAAGCCTCTTATGCCATGAATTTGTTGAAACACTATCATGGTTAAGGAGCTGGGATAGGGGCACGTTCATTGTTGTTATTAAATAGTGAGGGGGAAAGGGTATGGGGGGATTATTTGGGGAGGGGTATTAAGTTATCCGGGTAGCATTTTTGCTCCCAAACCATGTATTGTTTTGTGGGACCAGGATAAAAAGAGGGGTATAACTTATACCCCTATATAACCCCCAGCCAATCTAGCCCTGAAGTTATATAATTTAGTTGTAAAGCCTCTTATTCCATGAATTTATTGAAACACTATCATGGTTAAGGAGCTGGGATAGGGGCACGTTCATTGTTGTTATTAAATAGTGAGGGGGAAGGGGTATGGGGGGATTATTTGGGGAGGGGTATTAAGTTATTCGGGTAGCATTTTTGCTCCCAAACCATGTATTGTTTTGTGGGACCGAGATAAAAAGAGGGGGTATAACTTATACCCCTATATAACCCCCCAGCCAATCTAGCCCTGAAGTTATATAATTTAGCTGTAAAGCCTTTTATTCCATGAATTTGTTGAAACACTATCATGGTTAAGGAGCTGGGATAGAGGCACATTCATTGTGCTGAGGAAGGTGGGAAACTGTAAAGTATTATTGACTGATACGATTTGTAAACAGTTTTTCTTTTCTTTTTTGTTGTTTTGCACAGCGAAAGTTAGTATGGTTAGAATAGTGAATTGGGCATTCTCCCAAAAGTGAGTCTACAAAGGAAAGCAACAAAATATTTAGGTTTGTTTGGAACATGTGGAAAAGAAAAGAAAGGAAAATGAACTTGTTTATACCCAACAATGACATTTTTTCGTAAAGGCACAAAGAGTATTATTTTCAGACTGTATTGGGCTAAGCCTGTCAATGGACTGGACTGGACTGGATCCGAATCCGAACTCGCTCAAATCCGATCCGAATTTGAACTCGCTAAATTCGAATTCAATAATGCGAATCCGCGTCCGAAAAAATGGATATCCAATTCGAAAATCCGAATCCGATCCGAATTTTCCCTTATCCAAATTTTTTGGCGTATCAACCAAATACAGAAGAATTTTATGTTCAGTGGTGAGTGTATGTTGGCTAGCATGAACAAGAGCAAAGCACATGGGCTCTTGGGATTCAGGAACTCGAAATCCTCATTCATTTCGTGGATTGATAAGGTGAAAGCTTACAGAATTGTTCCTTCGGATCGATCCCAATTTCAGGTATTTAGAATTGTTCCTTAAAATTGGTTACAATTTGGGTATTTATTGGTGATTGTTGATATGGTTATTATTACAGTATGTTGTTGAAAGACAACCAAGGTATTTTTAAGTTGTAAGATAAGTTCAATTATTATGTTTATGTAAATCGTTTGAGCTTTATATTCAGACAATTGGGCTAGAGGCTAAATTTAGTCACCTAATGAGCTCTTGATCCAGCCTTCTTGTTTTAAATGAGCTCAATCCATTGATGTGAAATTGTTAATGCCAGAAGTCCAAAAATAGACAAAATTACCGTTTTAGATGGAATTTAAATGGTACCCAAGTGTTTCGGTTTTTTCCCAGCCACAGTCTCTCTCTCTCTCTCTCCCTATTCGATTGGTGACTCATGACTCTTCCTCTCTTTTTGATTGATTCTCACAAACTCAGATCTTCCATTGCCGTCGTAATCTATGATTTCTCGGGTGAGCAACCAAATCTATCCCTTAAACTCGTCGCTTTAAGACCTTTTTATGGAGCAATAGCCTTTTCAATGTGTGGAGCCTTGAATCATTTTACTGCGCTGTCTTCCTTCTCCCGGCCGGCGGGCCGGTCCATAGAGTTGTGTGGATGTGCAGACCGGTCCATAGAGCTTTGCACACCGCTTGTCCGAGCCAGCCCCTGTTAAAGCTTGTCCGAAGCCCGTTTATCGTTTGCCTTTTCAGGGCCGGTCCATAGAGCTAGGTGGTTGAGCTGGCAGGTCCATAGGGCGTCACATGCTGCTTGTCCGAAGCCTGCCCCCGTTAAAGCTTGTTCGAAGCCCGTTTTGGTAGGAAAAACCTTTGTTTTGCAGGTTTGCAGGTCGGCTTCTCGCCGTGGTGGTGTTTTGGAGGTGGATTTAGATTGCATGTGTTTGGTTTTATTTGTGTTTTGTTTTCTGTGTTTAGTTTTACCACTGTGTTATGTTGTATAGGTTTTTATCACTGTGTTTTGTTGTGTAGGATAGATGTAATGACTTGCATCATTTAACTCCTACTGTACCAGCATTGCCCAGTGATCAATAATATTCTCTCTATTCTCGAAAAAAAAAAATGCCGAGCAAAAAAAAAGTCGTTTTAGATGGAAATCTACATCATGATTCAACCCCGCTAGTTTACTGTTCGATTTGTACGCACTCGGTTCTTGCATTTTTTATCCGCTGATTCTAGTGGCGGCAATTGCTTGTGATTTTCCCTTTTTACTTCCACGCTGATGAAGTAAATAGTAATCCTATAATCTTAGGTCATGCAAATGCATCTCATTTATTGGTGTTAGAATTGAGAATTTCTCAATGTAAATTGGGTTTCTGTGTTGAATTGAGAATTTCTCAATTTAAAGTTTGCATTTCTCATGGCAAAGAGCTTGTATGAAGTGTAGGTTCCCTTGAATTTTCCTGAGATTTTGGGTATATTCGATATGGTTACATGAAGTTGTTGAGAGAGAGAGAGAAATGAGGAAATGGAGAAGATTGAAATGGTGATAGGGTTTTCGTCTGTATCTTCCTAATGTGTTTTGGAGTGGGGAATTGGACGCCATAGGTGGGCTGATGAGAGAGAGAGACTAATTTCTTGTTTTATGGGTATTCTTCCAGTTCCAGCAGTGAAAATGTTGGATTTATGCTTTGGCAAAAAAAAAAGCCACTTAGATTATTCTTTTATTCTTATTCTAAATTTTTTTTCTTTTGCATTTGTTGGTTTTTCGTGGATTATTAATTCTTCTCGATGAGAGGAATCTAAAAAGTAAAAAATTATGATCTTTTAAAAAGTTTACTAAAGACAGAAAAAATCTAATTTTTTTTTGGATTATGGGATATTTCATACCCTGTCCAAACAATCAGGGTATATTTCATATGCCCAGTCCTTTGGATTTTGACATTCTTCAAAGCAACCTCGCTCGGTAATGAATTTTCAATGTAGAAGAACACTTTGACAGTTTGAGATCTACTTCACGGTTTTCCATTCCTCTGTTGATGTTTATTTACAAAGAATTGATTAAAACAAATAATTCCATAATTTTATCTGTTTGATAGCTATTAATATATTACGTTTTTAAAAAAAAAACTAAGAAAGGATTACATTAGTGTGTTTTCTTAATATAAGTTACCTTTTTTTAAAAAAAAAAAATGGATTAACTTCTTTCCATTTTTTTCCCAAACAGTTGGAGTATCATTTTTTTTATTTTTTTTTACTTTTTAGATTCTTCTCGTCGTGAAAAACCAATAATCTACACACAAAAAATCGACACAAAACTAACAAACGCAAAACAAATTTATTATGGAACAATTAAAAACCAAAAAAAATTACTGTATAACAGCAATATGTGGTAATCTGTTGTTGTTATTGAAATGAAACAGAGGTCAGATTCCAACAGACTATCATATATGTCTGTTTTGCTGACATGATGCAAAGTACATATCTATACATATTTGGTAATGTCATGCCCTGATTTTCACAAACATATATAACGTATATTCCACGTGGAGGTCAACATCATCCACAGTCAAAGTCAAAACATCACAATTGTCAAATGAAAATCAGGGGTCTAACGTACCCAAATTGGATTACATAAGTTGATAAGGTTTTACATGAGTTTGCAAAAGATGAAAATAAGTTACAAGTTACATGTTCATCCTATCCAAAATCCGCTAATCAAGGATGATTAAATAACTCCATTGAAAGCTTTCAAAATATTATGCATTCACATCCACACGCCATGTCATGATCTTCCGTGCTGAGTACCTGAAAATTAATAGGGTGAGCTCACTAGCCCAGCAAGAAAACATCTATCCATTCTAAATGTAAATGAGATGTTCATGGGGTACAACAAAGGGAGGAAATCAAATAAGAGTAACCAAAAATATCACAGAGATTTGAATATTAAAGAGTAGTTCGAGATTGATCATCACTTTAGATCAACAATCACTCCTTTGCGTCCAATACGTACTCAGTGTACCACTCATGTTCTCTACACTCTCATCATGCGTCTTATTCAATTATTCCATTCAATATGTTCCGGGCATACCATAAACGCCCCGTGTTACTCCAGGCATACCCTTTCGGGCCCTGTGTCACTCCGGGCATGCCATATAGGCCCCGTGTCACTCCGAGCATACCCTTTTGGGCCCCATGTCAATCATTAATATCATTTCATGCTCATTCTCATCAATTAACTGTCCATGCAATAGTTCATCTCAAATCAACGCTCAAAAACTCTAATTCGATCAACTATTACCACCCTAGTGTCGCTAGGTGTCAAACATGCAACTCGAACCCCGAGGAAACTTAAGGAATCATCAAATACACCAAATTATACTCATGACATGTATCTCAAGGTGTTTCAAGTCAATTGGAATGGTTATAGGATGTACGTCGCACAAAACGGGCCAAAAGGGGTCAATGGAGCAAAAACTGTACGAAGGGAGGTTTGGATCGATCCAAAATCAATTGTTCGCCCACTAAAATAGTTTGGATCAATCCAAACAGGTCCCGAGCAGAAATTTTCTCAAATCAAGGATGATCAATAGGGGCTTGTTTCGGGTGATTTCAAGGGCATGAATGGACAAGTTGGGCTATAATTCAAGGGTTCAACAACAACAATAACTCAATGTATAATCTTATAGCTTGATCCACAAGCTCCCTCAATTCAAATGAAACATCTCCAACACTCCTCTCTGCTCTACCTATCCAAAATGACAACAAAAGTACATATTCTACTTTGTCTATTCGCTTTTTCACTCCATCATTCCAACACTACTCCCTACTTTGCTCTTCATCCAAACTAATTTGGGTTTGAGCTTGTAATTTTGACTGACTTTGGACTCGTGATTTTTTTATAGAACTTGAGCTCATGAATTTATCTTGGTTTGAGCTCATAATAATTTTAAAAAAAGCCTACACCTAAAAAAAAAAAAAATTCTTACACATAATTTCATATTCAATATTGATCTTGTTTGATAAATGTTGTCGAGTAGGTTTCAACATTAGATAAAAAGATTAAAAATTGTAAACACTTTAAGTTATAAAAAATAAAAGGGGAAGAGATTGAGAGAATAATGAAGTAGCTAGGGGGGAAGGCTGGCTAGTAGTGGCCAGCGGGGAGGCTAGGGCCAAAGTGCCTAGGGGAGTAGAGAGCCTCTTGGAGGGGTGAAAATTGGTTTTGTCTCTCGACAACAGCCAAGAGAGGCTGAGTAGAGAGCCTCTTGGAGTTGCTCACTGTATATTCACGATAAAGGGGAAGGTATCAAGAAAGGCATAAAGGAGCTCTGCAATGCAATTTTGTACGAACTGTAGTTCTTGATCTGATTCTCGAATCTCTAAGTATGAACCAATTTCGAGGCAATATGGAGCCCAAAACCATTTAAATCAGAAAAAAAAAAAGTTGTGCAACAAGGACTGAGACTCTGAGTGACGCTCCATATTCCAAATTGGCAAGTGCAGACGAACAAATTTCATTGCCTGAACTGTACAAACTGTGAGTCCACCTCAATGAACTGCACTGGATTTGGCAGAGAGAGAGAGATTTCTATAAGGGAAGTTGTTTGTCTTTGAGAGAGATGAAGTAGGAATGAAACAGGTGAAGTTCCCCTGCAACTTCATGAACTTCTGAATTGACAACATACTACAACAAGAAGAACGTGACTAAAACAACGGAATACCCATCACCACTGCCATGTGAAGAAGCAGGGGAACCAAATAAAAATGTCAGCATAGAATGGGCAGAGCCACCGTTTCTACAAAGTCCACAACCATCACTCTCCTGCTTTAGAACAAGAAGGAGAAAATCCCACCAAGGAATGCAGAAATTCCTGTCCCAAGGGTAAGTTGGCGTAAATTATTGTTTAGGTTTGTTTTTTTCTTCCCCTCTGAATTTAAAAGGCAAAAAATTACGATCAAAAGCGAAAAAAAATAAAATCAACAGAAAATAGGAAGCAGCTATTTTTGTTGTTTTTATTCTTAGTGGAACTGTGAGCTTTTTACTATTCTGATTTCTCCTGTCCAGACGAATGATTGATCCAAAAACATTTGACAAAAAACTAAACAATAGACTATTAAAAGTACATAATATCGACTGTTTTAAGACAAATTAATATAACCCAAACTCGCCCCAAATAACAAATATTATGAGACTCTACCTAGTATTATGGATCTGGATAAAGAGTGCCCGGGGGGGTAGTTAAGAAGAATTTTTTTTTTGCAAAATAAGAACTTGAATTATATTAAAACAAAGAAACCGAGATACATGATTCAGAAATATGCATTTATTTACATGATTCAGAAATACCAGAGGATGCTGCTGGCTCCTTGCACACAATTACCTAGAGGATGCTGCTGGCAATCACAGAGTAGGAGATAAAACAACGTAATAATTTTCGCATCCATGTTTAGCAAAATGCAAAGCTAGCCTCACATATTGAGTGAAGTCATATTGAAACTGGAGTGATAACGCTATGGGGGTAATGCATATCTACTTAACCTTAACATCATGATTTAACTGATACATGCATGGACAGAATTTACCAAAACAGAGCAAATATTGAACAAACAAACAACGTCAATGGACACAAAATCTTGTTTAAGAAACCAGAATAGTGTAACAAGAAAGATGTCAAACAAAGTGCTTACTAAGTACTAACATGTCATGTAATTTATACCAACCAATTACTGTATGATGCTCCTCCCCTGTTAACTACCTGTGGAGTTCTCTATTTTCATTCACATTCGTATTGGAACTATTTCTAGCATTTGTCCCTACAAACTTCTTCCATTTACACTTGTGCCTAAACAACTTCCTTCAAAAACCACTTTCTCTATATGTAAGGAGATTTCAAGACAGGTTGGCAGTAACCAGGTCTAACTCGAGACAACCGGCTCAGTAGCGCAAACCCGATGACGACGTTGGTATGTCTTCAAAGGTTTCGGGCCCACCTTGTCAAAGCAGTTAGTTAAGGAACCATCTACTATTCCCAGCATCGAATCCATCTTGGTCAAGCCGCTCCCTTGCTCTTCCCCTTTCCCATCACTGGTGGTTGGGTATATGACAGACAATACTATGTCCTTTGGAGAAAACCCAATCTCATTATCACCACTTTTATCATTTTTGGTAGAACCTTCATAACTTCCACCTTTCTCTTTGCCAACAGAACTTTCCTGAGGTTGCATCTGAACTTCCGGGCACCACCTATTGCTTATTTCAGAGTTGACGTCTAACTTGTCTCTAATAACAAGGCTAACCAATCTTCTCTTCTTCTGCCTATTTTCAGACGCGCCCATCACACCATCTGCCTGGCCTTTGCCCCCAGTTTCTCTGGTCCAAGTATACTTCTTCTTGGCATCACCATAGTGTTTGACAGACACTTCGCATCCTCTCTTTATTTTCTTACTTGAACATCTTTCAGCAGCTCTGCTTTCTAGCTGGGTGTTGACATCCTTTCTCTGTATATCTTTCGAAGCACTACCTAAGCGAGAAAACACACTAGGTCTGTTTTTCAGAGTGCTGAGTACAACACTTTTAGTCTTCCTAGTTGCCTTCTCCCATTTTTTGTGAGACCGTCGCAAATTCTTCATGATTTCATGCACTGATTCAGTCACTTCCGAGTTGTCTTCATTCTTTTCTACAGAAGCTTTCGACTCCAAATTCAACCGAGAAAACACACTACCATTTTGGTTTGGAATATCAGAATACAGACCCTTGACCCTTGGATAGTTGTCACTTTGATGAACTGGAGAGCTTTCATCACATTGACCCGCATCTGCATTGAATACGGAGGATGGCTGAGTTGAATCCCTCACTCCAAAAGACATAGGAAATGTACATGCTTCAGCAAAGGACCAATCTTTTTTACCATCAAAGGTAGCTTCTGAGAAAGCTTGCCCAGTCTCTGTTGGTTCGAACTGATCAGGGGAAGACAATGGTATGTTATCGCCAAGGCCTGATGAAGTGGTATAAGAAGAGACAACTATTTGCTCTGATTCTCTTTCCAGTGGGACTTGTTGACATCCAGAAAAACACGAGGTTGCTATTGCACCACTAGAGTGAGTTATATATTCATGCAAAGAGGTAAAGAGGTTGTTGGTTCCACTTGTGAACGGGTGCTGAAAACGAGAAGTCCTTTCATTCAGTGTCTGGGGTACATCCTCTGATTTCGTAGCCTGCCTTTCTACCACGGAGTCTTCTGTAGAATCTATGGAGGTGTATACTTTAGCCGAAGCTTTAGAGTGCACAATCCTGACTTGCTTGTTGCTTATAGATTTCTGAACTCTAACCATTGTAGACTGAAATAAGTAGAGGAGCCTATGAACCTGTAAAGAACAAGGGTGTGAAATGTCACCAAACTAGTATGCCTAGATTTAAAGAGATGTGATTAAGAGAAAACCTGATTTTTAGACAGACCAATGTTGAACTTCCACGCTGCAAAGTAATTATCTCTAATCGCGTCATGAAAATCACGTTCAGAAAGTGGACGACAATTCCAAATCACACTAAAACGAACCTGGACAGGAAAAACCCTCAGAATTGAGATAAATTGGGGATTGAAAATGGGAAAAATGGTTACAGCTCAAAGCAACAACGTTTATTGCTTCACATTCCTGAAGGTACTATATAACAACAACTATGAACCAAGCGGAAGGCATGAAAGAATGACCCTGGCAAGAAAACAAAATAATATCGCAGAACCAATAACAATTACCTGTGCAGGAAACTTTTTTCCTGTTGAATGATATGCATGGGGTACAATATCCATTCTTCCATCAGACACAGCCCGAAAAACGCCGTAAAGTTTTCTCTGCTCATACTCAAACAGAAATAAAATCATTCCAGCTTTGACTTCTTTCACAAACTCAGCAAAAGCATGTGGAAGACCAAATAGTTTTCTCTTGAAACACTCATCTATTGTACTCCGGTTTGACATGAAGATAGCTCCAAACTCAGGAGCATTTCCACAAGCACTCTTCTTCCAATTTGGTGGCATAGCTGTTTTCATGACAACCTATCAGGTTAAGGAGAAAATGGTAGCAATGAAAAATCCCAATAATTATTCTACAAGAAACATGCACACAAAAAGAATGACAACATTGCACGCAAAAATATTCTAGTCATTCGAAAGTAATTTTCTATTCCAAGAACTGAACATGAGGGGAAAAAATGTCAATTCATTTAGCTCTGCAAATAGAGAAGGTTATATGCCTATGAGATACCACATATTGTCAGGATTGGTCTCACCAAGAAAAACATTGCACTTAGTGCTATACATGATGACTGCAAATCATAAATGTGTTGATCCGGGATAATGTGGTCCCAACTAATAATAAGACAACATAACAGCTACGTAGCATTCTTTAAGTAAACATCAAACTGTCAAAGCAACCCAAGTGTCAGTTCCAATTCAGATGATAAATCACCAAGTACTTCAATTAGAGGCTTTTTAGCTATAGATGATTTAGTTCTTAGCTCTTATAGATCCAAAACCCACTGCAGTACCACACAACTATTCCCTTTTAAAAATGGAATTTAAACTTACTTCAGTTTGATTTTTGGTCTCTAAGGCTCGAGTTTGGTAGGTCTACTGACCTTGCTTGATGAAGTTGAATGTTCATGCTGTTCCAACTCCATCAATAATTGTCAAGTGGTGTTCAACATGATTAAAAACTTCAGCATAATTGTCAAGTAGTGTTCAATAATTGAACACCTGTACCCACTACCCAGACACTCTTTCTCTCTCACTCACTCACTCGCACATGCACACGCACACACACACACACACACACACAGATGCTGAAGGAAACGGGGGTGCTATAGTGCACTGCCCTGTAGGATCCACCCCCGGGTCCTGAAGTAGTGGACTTATAAAAGCCGAGAATAAGCTTGGCCAATAACAATAAACCCATTAATGTTACCAACAACAGGTTCCTATTAGACCTCAACTGCTAACTATGAGAATAAGCTTACACCGACGACAGGTTCTGTATAGAGTGTATAGAGTATAGACTACATTACAGCTAAACATAGGGGACAAAGGTAATTTTTATTTTCAAATTTCGAGGACGGCACATAGAGAAATCCAACAACAACGAAATGAGCAGAGCAAGCAATTCACCTAACTAAGTTCATCTACAAGTACAAGGCGGAAAGAAGGTGTATCTCTCTTACAAAAGAAACAATCAAGAGAAGACAGAAATAACTCTGGAAAGAATATGGGAAATAACTCACCAAATCTTCGATAAATTACTTAATGGACCATCTAAAATCTAAAATTTACAACGAATGTTTTTTTTTTTTTTGTTACATACAACCAGAAATTCTAGCTCACTTTCTCAGCGCTCCATCCACGGTTGCATCTCGTTAAACAAACAGTCAAATGTGCTGTATACAGGGATATTTTACATATTTTTTCTTATGCCTTGCGTGTCCCGGCTAGCTTACGCGCACCTCGACTAATCCTTATAAACCAATCTCATCAACATTACGTTACTTTGTTTTCATTCTCCAAAACATTACAAACGAATTTCATCTATTACAACGTTACCTATTCAAAGTCCATAATCATGTATACTACCAACTTAAACACCTACGAATGATAACGAAACACATTGAGCATAAAACACAAATTCAGAGATAAATCGACAAATACCGTAGTAGAAACACATTGGCCGATTTTTGGTATTTTCCGTATTCTCGCACTCACATTCTATCTAGTATAAATCGAAATCGAGGCATATGATATACATACATACATTACCTGGTTCAAGGAAATCGGACACTTCCGAAGAAGTATTGCGGTTAGCCCTAGCTACTCAGTGAAGCGAGGAAGGTGGCAATGAGAGCAGAAAAGAAAGAGCGTAGACGGTTTTCTGGAATTTCGGGAGAAATTCTTTCCGCTTTCTAGGGAAACGTGGAGGGAGGCCCCTCAAAATATCTCAAAAGTTACCCAGGTGAAACATTGGTGAATTACTTTTTACACTCGTGAGAAAGTTACCCTGCGTGAAAATATCTGGAAATTGAAGATAGATTATGGAGTAAATACTAGTAATTCTCAAGATATAATTAATCCAAATCGGTGGACAAGTTAGTATCTATGAGCATCAAATTTTTGCATGGTTGGGGTATTCGACAAGGTTTACAAAATAAACGGTTCTGATCATCAATCTGGATTTGGAATGGGGCAAATATCAAGAAACTAAGCGGTCGAGTTCTTCCAACAAAAGTGGAGGGGATCTGGACCCTTATCATTTGTGCATTTTAGTTTATCTATATGTAGGAATGGTTATACTTAGGAACGGCAATGGCACGGGTGGGGCGGAGTTTTGCCATATCGCTATCCCGATCCGAAAATATAGCCTCACTCCCTCCTGAACCCAGTCCGATAATGGATGGGTATCTGCTGCCTCGCTCCAATTAGTAACAGGTTTAAACCAATATAGCTAGTGTCAAGTGTGTTACATACAACAAACACGGCCCAACAAATAAGAATTTGTATAATTGATTGAAAGTCATTACATGATGAACTTGCAATAGTGATGAAAATGAAATTACAATTTAAAAAAAATATAAAAAATAAAAAAGGAGGAAACAAATACACATGGGGGCTAATACGCTAGCACCAATTGAATGTAGAACGGTAGAACCAAAACTAATAAACAATTCAATGGACCAGATTAAAACTACAAAGATCCAACGGTCACATGCAATTAATATGGGGCGTACCATGGGGATCTCCTTAGTTTTTTGTTCCGTCAATTGCACAAGCAAACACGGCCGGCCCTGGCATAAGCTCACCAAGCCGCCGCTTCGGGCCCCCGGTTTTTGGCCGGAAAATAGGGCCCCCAAATCTTAGAATATGTTATATATTAAGTATTTCAACACCTTTACAAATAGCGTTGCTGTGGTTCAGTGGTAAGTTCGGCATGTAATATCCATTAGATCACGCGTTCGATTCTTCACACCTACATATTTAAACCAATATGTATCGAAAATGAATTAAAAAAAGCCTCCTACTGAGGGCGCCATGACCCGAACACGCATCCTCAAGGTTGGGGGACCTATATTCCGCAATGGAACCACTGCACCACAATGCATTTGTTATCAGGATGTCAAACAATGAATATATATACAATTGTTAAAGAGGCGCCATTGTTAAACCACATTAAGGGCCCCGAAAATCTCAGGGCCGGGCCTGCAAGCAACATTACACAAGTAAATTTTAGTTCCCGGTCAACTCTTTCAGCATTATACAGAATTTGATTAAGATCACCTTACCTTTTATGCACGGCAAAACAAAATTAAATAGTCGACAAATGAGGGGAGTAGTAGCTTGACAAAGGAGTAAACAAATTTGCAAAATTACTTCGTATTTTGAGCGTCGTGGGATTTTTATTTAAGGCCAAGCTTGCTTAGATGGCACGGTGCTATACATGCTTGTGCGTCCCACGACATGCCCTATTCTTGTAACCCTTCATTTTTTGTAAGTAGCATGAGCGTCGGCAGCAACGGGGGAGTCAAAACATTTTTTCATTTAGGAAATGACTGCAGGGGATGTTCAAGCTATGTTTCCTACGGTTATTGTGAATGGGAAGGTAGATCAAGGAGTGGCTGTGATGATTGAAGATATTTTGGTACTCCGAAGGAACTTCATGCCGTAACGTAACTTTAGTTTTCTTGGGAGGTAGTTGAGGCCCCGTTCCACTAACTCAAAAAGCCAAAAGCCAGCTTATTGCGCTTTTTGAGACATGTCATCCCTCACAATACATTACATAAAAACCACAAAAAAACCAACGCATATTTCGAGCTCTCACATAAAAAAGCTAAAAAGCCAAAAAAACCAAGTTAGTGGCACACCCAAATCAAGTGACTCACATGGTGGCAAAATTGCTTTGTTCTTTTCCCAACTCAAAAAATTTATCTCTAAATTTTTTTACTGATACATCATTTGTGTTTTTTTGTCTTTTGTGATTTTTTAGCAAATTTTTTCTTATTTTTTTACCTTTATGGATGTATGTGGCATAGGTATATTTAAAAAGTAAAAAAGTTGGTTAAAATATCTAAAAAATTTACATCTAAACGGACAACCAACCATTTGGGAAACTATCCCTCGTTGATTCCTAATTGACAGCACACTTTGAATTCACCCACATGACTATGCTCTCACAAGAGAACAACAATTCAAAAATATTAAATTCGTGTTGTTTCCTTTAATCATTCAGCTTTCTTTCACAAAAAGAACATCCTTAAATTGCGGCCTAGAAACAACCCAAGAGTCATGCCAGAGAGTGACATGCAACAGGACCATAGTAAGAAATAAGAGGCCAATGGGTCACCCTCTCAGCAAACAACGCTGAAATGTCCCACCACAACCCAAGGTTGGATCTTGGAATTGTAAACTGGACAGGTTTAGTGACTTTAGTCACTATTCCCAATTAAAGATTTCGTTGTTCGAGATATTCTATTTACATGACGACGTTTAACGGAGCATTCCTTCGAACCTTGACCGTCCAAAGTTGAAACTTTAATTATATGGGCGATTCTTGATAATTCGTTGTATCAAAGCTTCTATGTAATTTTTCCTCGCCCTTATAAACCGATATATGGGCGATTCTTGAATTTCTACGCCCAGAATCTGAACTGGAGTTCTGAGTTGCTTTTTCTCCGTTCTACAAACTGTTTTTCATGATCAATTCATTGTATCAAAGCTTCTAGATGTCCTTTTCCCTTGATCCATCTAACTGAAAGACTACTGGCAATCTTAACAAAAGAGAGAAGAAGAAAGACAACTGGCAGGATTCACAATAACAGAACATTTGATAGACTAGTGTCACAGAGGCTAAAAGGTGCCAACTGAGGAATCCATTAGTATTAAGACAGGATAGCCTTTGCTAGTCATATATGTCCTTATTATACAGTACATTTGAGCGGGAAAGTTGTAAATTGAGACACACTAAATGTAATGCAACAAAAACCGAATCTATAGCATACAGGATCGATAAGATGCCAAATGCCAAAGGAACATGGCGCATCAAAAAACCTTCAAGACCAATTAGAACTTGGGTACCTAGGACAAGATAGAGAAATAATTAGATCACCAAACACTTGGATGGGGTACGATGACAATCAGTAGAAAGAATAATTAGATCACTAAACTGTGAGATGGTGTCTCTTTTCTTGGTATGTTATATATCAAATTCTATTTGTGGAAGCCGGTCCTATAATATGTTGATCCCGTTCTTTGTTTTTTTTTTTTTTTTTTTGTGCGTAGAACAACAATGAAAGATGAATGGAACTTGCATTTGATATTGGAACCATCATGCTTTGTGTGTAACAGTGTAACGGATCATAGCTGACTTTTGAAAACTCTTACATGTTAATGCTGGAAATGACACCTACCTCTAAAAATGCAGTGGTATAGATATTAATGAATGTTTTTTCTCAAGTTACTAAGAAAGTGAAGGGGTCATACATTCTCGTGATGACCAACGATATTAGCTCTTTTTGCCTCAATGGCTCCTGTTTCAAGCATAGATTTCCTGATTGCATGTAACTGAGGAACAACGTCATTGATTTCTGGTCGATTTATCGGCAGTTCTTCTGAACAAGCTATTCCAATTTTAAGTAGTGCAATCAAGCATTCTTGGATTTTCTGATTGCTACTAGAGCTCTGACTGTTGTTGATACTTGAGCTTGCCTCCCCCATTTCTCTTTGTTGAAATAGAGTTGGATTAACAATATCTGCTATTTGCTCAGGAAGAGACGTCTTAACAAAGTTGTGGAGAGTGAGACTACCAGTAAACATGCCGTCGGTAGGTCTCTTCCCCGTGAAAATCTCCAATAAGAGGATACCATAACTATACACATCACCACATGTTGAAACCTGGTTTCCCAAGCCATACTCTGCAATTCAGGCACAATATAGAGGATTAAAAAGAATTACGCATGTTCTTGCCATATTAGCTGTAGTTGGTTTGTGTACTTGTGTCATGAGAAAAGACTTACATACTTGAAACAACCTTGGTTCACAGTGGCACTTTTTCAAACCATTGAGTTGATGGTCTCAAGAAGTCAAAGCTGGGGACAGTTTAACTCATTTCAATTTATTACCCACAGCTAAAAGGATAATTTTCCAATATAACTCATTTCAATTTGAGAAAAAGACAAATCTTTACTTTGTATTTTTCGCAGAAGGAAAGACACTAACAGAAAAATAAGAAGATTTTGTTCCCACTACCACATTTTCAACTGGTGAGTGGTCACTATTTCATTTACAGCATAAATCAACTTCCCACATGACTGAGAGCCATCCAAGCCTTTTACTACATAGCCACTTGGCTACATAATTAGCTAGATTCTCATGACTACAATCAAAGGAGACAAAGCTACAGTCATAGATACTCACGTATTTACTTTCGCCCTTGGTATCAGTATAAACACAGATTTTTCTATGCTACTGCATCTTCGCATTTGTCACGTACATTAGGTCAAACTCAAGTAAATTAGGAATTGCTGAAAAGAACACGAAGGAAAGTCTATACAAAAGGTGTAAATGACAAAAATGGAAAAATAGAGGATAGGAGAGGAGCATATACCTGGAGCAACATATCCAACAGACCCCCTTATGCCAATTGAGCTTGACTGATTTGCAGAAGCGCTATTGGTAGATTCTTCAAGGAATCGTGCCAACCCAAAATCACCTACATGTCCAATCATTTCACCATCTAGAAGAATGTTGCTCGGCTCGGCTTCAAGTCACAATGAAGTATTGGATTGGCGCAGTGATGGTGAAGATAATCAAGTGCAGATGTGACGTCAATTGCAATATTTAGCCTTTGTAGAAGGCTTAAACTCCTTGATTCCCTGTGCATATCATCTGCAAGTTCATTCGGATGCAACCACTTCTCTAGGCTCCCATTGACCATGAACTCATACACAAGAGCTTTGAAATCATTCCCTTGATAATCGACACTTGAACATGCTGTTAGTACCTTTAGGAGATTTCGATGTTTCATGCTCTTCAAGGCCTTACACTCAGCAAGGAAACTCTTGGAAGCCCCGCGGAATTGAAGGTTTAATACTTTAACTGCAACAACTTTTCGACCCTCGTCAAGAATTCCTTTATATACTGAACCAAAACTACCCACACAAATCAAATTGGCTGGAGAAAAGCCATCAGTAGCTTTAAGTAGACTTTGGTAGGACAATTGGAGAAATGAGTTTCCTGAGAATTTGATGGATGGTACATTTATCGTCCTTCTAAACCAACAAAGATACAGGAAACACAAGCACAAAAGCAATCCTAGAAGCCCCAAGGATATAGAGATGATTAATTTCATCGTAAGAGTTAATCCCTTGTTTGTAGACCCTTTGGAGTTGCAACTTTGTAGCTTCAACTCAGGTATTCCCCCACAAAGCCTCGTATTTCCTTCAAGGGAAATGGCTGTTGCATTCGTAAATACACCTTTTTCTGGTACTGCACCCTCAAAATCATTGAATGATCGGTTTAGTTTCTCTAGAAAGACAAAGCCATCCAAGTAGTTTGGGATATTTCCTAAGAGGTTGTTGTGAGAAAGATCTAACTCCTCCATACCTCTCAAAGTAGCTAATGTTGAAGGAAGGATTCCCGACAATTTGTTCCCCTCCATATGTAGTGACCTCAACTTTACACAACTACCTAGAGAACTTGGAATATTGCCGACCAACTTGTTCTGAGAAACATCCAATATTTCTAGATTTTGCAGTCCAATTTCTGATGGAAGTGAACCACTCAAATTGTTATATGCGAAGTTTAGATCCAACAATGATAAGAGATTGCTGACTTCTCTAGGTATGATACCACTAAAATAGTTATGATCAAGACTTAGTGTCTCCAAAAATTGGTATTTCCCAATATATGAAGGGATGTACCCACGAAGATAATTTTCAGATACATTGAGATCGAGTAACAAAGTTAGATTTGCAAAGGATGATGGGATCTCCCCGTGAAATGTATTTTCCTGAAGCGACAAAGCTCGCAGCTTTTGAAGCTTCCCGACATCAGAAGGAATAGTACCATTTAAATGGTTGTTGGACATGACAAGAACCTGTAAATTGATCAGATTCCCTATCCCGGATGGGATGCTCCCAATTATTTCGTTCATTTGAACACCGAGAAACACAATTTCACGAGAGAAGTTGCTAATTGAGTCAGGCAACACACCTCCAAAGTTGTTGAAGGCTAGAGACACACCAGCCAATCTAGTGGCATTGGTCAAAGTGTCAAGAAAGATCAAGTCATCCAATTCCCCTGCGCCTAGAATATTAACTTCCAAATTTAATCTCTCAAGATTATGCAGCTTGTCCAATGAAGGGACTTTTCCTTTAAATCCGTTTTGCCCCAAGGCAAGATAATATAGTTTGGTGGCATTGGACATTGTGATAGGGATGGAACCAGTAAACAAGTTACCATACAGAACTAGGCGTTGGAGATTAGGAAGAGTGATTCCCAGGTCTGAGGGAAGGCTGCCTTCAATTTTGTTTTCTCCAAATGAGATGTCCATGACAGAAGAGAGATTGTAGATTGAGAAAGGAATTGTACCGACCAAACTGTTGGATCCTAATCTGAGAATTTCCAATTTTTTCCATCGACCAAGAGTATCCGGTATACTACCATCAATCTTATTGTAAGTTGCGTAAAAAAATTTAAGACCAGTTAGATTCCCAAGAGAAGAAGGCAAACCTCCTATTAGATTGTTTCGTGCAATAAACAGTCCCTCGAGCTTTGTCAATGATCCGAGCTCTGCAGGAATTTTCCCCATCAACCTATTACCAGAGATATCAAGGGTAATAAGGTTAGAGCAACTAGATATATTGGTGGGAATTTCACCAGAAATTGAATTATTTCTCAGGGATATTATTTGCAATCTGCACAAGTGGCCGAGTTCTGGAGGGATTTCACCACTCAAGCTGTTGTTGCGAAGCCATAGTTCCCTGAGAAAGCTCAGATTTCCAATGCGAGGCGAAACAGACCCTGATAGTTTTTTGTGATCAAGCCTCAACACAGTCACCCTCTGGTGTCGGCGGCCACATTTTATGCCAAACCATTGGCAAAAGTGGCTGGATTCATTCCACGTGTTCAGAGATCCAAAGGGATCACCGGTTATTCCAGCTTTGAATGCAAGCAAGGCTAGACGGTCAGTCTCGTTCCTGCTTTGCATAAAGCTGGCTACAAAAGGAGAGTTCGAACGCAAACACAACAGAAAAGCAACGTGCATGAAGCGGAAGAATGCCATTACCACTGCCATGCCCATGTGGTGGTAGGAATGTGAAAGCTGCATTTGCTTGGCTGCTGATAACCATAAGCGAGTGTTGGTGTTCTAGTCAAAATTTGCTGGACCTTAGATTTGTTTTCCGGTCTAAATCAATTGGCCCGAATGTGTTTTTAGACCAGACGCATCACATATCTAAAGATTAGCTAATTAGCTTTTCAAATGTTTAGTCAGACTTTCCCACCTATCCTTTAATATTCAACCGAAAGACATCAACTGAAATTACATGTTAAAAAATAAATATTCCGGGGCAGGTTCAATTTCACACACCATAAACATTTTTGTGTTTCTTGTGAATTTTACATTTGAGAGCCCCAAATCATTGCCCAATGATGGTGTGTACTAGACTTGAAAATTGACATTAAAGACACGGAACAAGATGCCTCATAAAGACGTAAATGTGCCCATAAACGCCCCTTAATTTATTCATGTTACATCCATTTAGTGTATTACTTGGAGTTTGATGCTCATTTTCTGGTTTCAGGACTTACGAAGCCGTTGGATGTCATTTGGAGCTAAAAGCGATGAGGGGGATATAGAAGGAACGGGTCAGACTAGAATTTCTTGTCTAAGTGACTAATTAGCACAATCTTTGAAAGTGAGTGAGGCCTTTGACTTTATCGAGTAATCAGTTGGTGGGCCTATTGATTATTGGAGTGGTAGGCCCCGATCCTAACTCAACCAGATGCGGTCGCATCATTGGCGTATGTCCAAAGCCGGCTCTGTTGATTGGAACTCCCTCTGTTTGATTTGGTTTAGTTTGGTTAATTTACCGTCCAACACAAAGGTGGGAAAATGACGTCAAGAGAGCCATAAGTCAAGTCTTTAGGCAGATTCAATTTGCAGTGGTTTAGTCAAAAAAGATAAACCAAAAGACGTAATAGTATAACTCACGGGAGAAAACCAATGCATACCATCTTGTACTTAGGTGCTGTGATGACGGCCTATCCTTCCGGATAATAGCTATAGCTCGAACTGGAAATTCCACAGCGGGTCAGGAACCCCTATGGTCACGCTCAAGGAGAGTTGCTACGCTGGTTGCCTCCCACCCTTTTGCAGTTCAAAATAAAAAATAAAAAAAAAGGAGAAAACCAATAGGTACAAATTTTGACTTTGAATGGGACAGTACCTTTGAGTAAGAGTTTCTTCCCATTAATGCAAGACAACAATCGTTGAAATAATGATTTGATACGCAACCAAACTCACATTAGAAAAGTACGCAGCTGACTTTATAGAAGTTTTTTTATTGTCACGTTCACAGAAGCTAGTAGTGAAATAAGAAACCACCAGAAAGTGAACCAGGATTGTTTAGTAGAACAGACCGGTCACACTAGCAGGAAATCATTGTCATGGATTACTGTAAAGATTTGGACCTTCAACCAGAAAATTTGACTCTTTCAAGAAGGGGGAAAGAATCACTGATTTTTTATTATCCAGGGCGGTAACTAACTGATTGTGACTGAAGACATGTAAATAAACACAGCAATCTAGCTATTCATAGGGACACGGGGGCCTGCTGTGCAGCATGTGCACTGCGTAGAATCCGGGCCGCCCGTTGCTTGGATGGACGGCCGAGATTTCAAACAAACTATCCGTGTGAAGAGAAGAACTATTCGCGCGAATAGTTTGTTTTCAATCCGAACCGTTGAAAACACTTGTGGATCACGAGAATAGTTTGTTTCAATCTGAACCATTGAAAACATTTGTGGACAGCTGTGATTCTGCACAGCACCTTCTGCGCACGGACAGCAGCCCAATCTCTCAATCTCCCTTTTGATGGTCTTCAATAAAATCGTCGGTATATGTTCTGAAATTCTAATTTTTTATTTATTGGCTTGAGTAATACAGTTTTTTTGTACGCTCCAAAGAGATAAATATGCTCATAAATAAGCACAAAATGAAAGTCATAATACTGTCTTCGGGCGGAATAGATCTCGACCCCTTGTTCGTTACTGTAGATTTCGTCAAAAAATAATAGTAGTAGCCTAGCAGGGGAAAAAAGACAAGAAAAATCTGCAAATTTGATCACTAAACCATTAGTAAACTTTGAAAAAGGATAAATTCCAGAGTATAACTGGTGAAGCATGCTTTTTCGATTTATAGATTATTAACCTTCCATGCACTCGTAGAACATCATGCTTTCAAAGTCTCCATGAAATACTGCTACACGCTTAAGCTCTGTTTTGCCAAACCAACAATGACAGCCTTTTTCTACACCATATTCATTGCATTGGTCTTTACTTTTGATTCTTTTTCCCATGCTTCTACCGCAAATACAAAATTTGAAGGAGGAGGATTTGAGGTAGCGGCTCTATTGACATGGAAAGCTAGCTTTGAAAATCAAAGCCAATCTCTCCTGTCATCGTGGAATGGAAGTAGTCATTGCGATTGGGTTGGAATTGGTTGCAATAAGGCCAGTAGAGTCATCCATATAGACCTCGAGAGTTTCGGTTTGAGAGGTAAACTTTCCACTCTTAACTTTTCTTCCTTTCCTCATCTCCTCAGCCTTGAGCTTTCAAACAACTTACTCTACGGGACCACACCTCCGGTGATTGGTAGCCTTTCCAGACTCACCTACCTTAGTTTGTCTAACAACCAACTTTCCGGACCCATTCCCGAACAAATCGGGATGCTTACATCTCTTGTTGATATCGACCTATCAGAAAACAACCTCGCAGGTTCAATTTCTGCTTCTATAGGAAGCTTGAGCAACCTGACTAGTCTGTTCCTTGACGACAACCAACTCTCGGGATGCATCCCTTCCACTATGGGGAACTTGACAAGCCTCAAAGATTTGTCTTTGCATCTAAATCAAATATCATGCTCAATCCCGCCTGAGTTAGGAAAGCTGAGCTCCCTTACTAATCTGAGATTGTCTGGTAACAAACTCACTGGCTCTCTTCCACCCGGATTGGACAACCTCACACATTTGGAGAATTTCGATATATGCTATAACAAGCTCGCAGGGCATCTACCAAAGAACCTTTGCCTCGGTGGATCACTTAGAAGTTGCTTACATTCAACAACTCCTTAATAGGTCGTATCCCTAAAACCTTCATGAATTGCACAAGCTTACGCCATGTCAGGCTTGATCGAAATGAACTCACGGGAAACATATCAGAAGATTTCGGCTTACTCCCAAACATATATTATATAGACCTGAGTTATAATTATTTCTGCGGAGAGCTTTCTATAAACTGGGGGAAGTCCTATAACTTGACTTTCCTCAGGATCTCCAACAATGAACTCTCTGGACAGATATTGCCTGAGCTTGCAGGGGCAACTAATTTACAAGTACTTGACCTCTCTTCAAATCATCTAGTCGGAGAGATTCCAAGGACGCTGGGGAAGTTGGTTTCATTGTTCGACCTTACTTTAAGAGAGAACGAACTTTCTGGAAACATTCCAGCAGAAATTGGCAGCCTATCTAAGTTGCAACATCTTGACTTGGCAGGAAACAATATTAACGGCTCGATCCCAAAGCAGTTGGGGCAAAGTGTGAATCTAATTAAGTTGCGTTTGAGCAGAAACTCACTGACAGAAGCTATTCCAGCAGAAATAAGCCAACTAAAGTTTCTTCAGAATCTTGACCTTGGAAACAATGCATTAACAGGTGAGATACCCCAACAGATGGGAAATTTGCAAACGTTAGAGATATTAAATCTCTCCCACAATAGGCTATCTGGGTCTATCCCATCCTCTTTCAGTGGAATGTCAAGTTTGACATCTGTTGATATTTCTTACAATCGCCTGGAAGGTCCTCTACCCAAAACCAGAGTCTTTCAAGATGCCCCGTACTAGACATACAGAAATAATGATGAATTATTTGGCAATCAAACTGGTTTGATGCAATGCTCACCTATAATGAGCAATGGAGCTAAAAGTAGAAGCCATAACAAAGTTGTGCTTTGGATAGTAGGCTCTGTGTTAGGCATTTTGTTACTCCTTGGCATTGGGATTTTCCTTGTTCTGTCCAAAAGAATGGGCAAGAAAGAAAGTGAGCCGAGAAGAGGAGCTGTTGAAAACTTGTTTGTGATATGGAGCTACGATGGGAAACTGGTTTATGAAAACATTTTTGAAGCAACGGAGGACTTCAATGCCAGGCATTGCATAGGTGTGGGAAGATATGGCACGGTGTACAAAGCTAAGTTTCCAAGTGGTCAAGTTGTTGCAGTGAAGAAACTTCATACTTCGCAAGATGGGAAGTTGGCCAGTCTATCAAGTTTTAGAAAGGAGATTCATGTGTTGACAGAGCTAAGGCATCGAAATATCATAAGGCTCTATGGATTTTTTTCTCATCCACGACACTCCTTGTTGGTTTATGAATTCTTGGAAAGGGGGAGCTTGCACAAGATACTTAGCAGTGAGGAAGAAGCTTTGGGTTTTGAGTGGACTAAAAGGGTGTGAATGTTGTTAAAGGTTTGGCAGATGCATTGTCTTTTATGCACCATGATTGTCTGCCTCCAGTCATCCATCGTGATATATCCAGCAAAAATGTCTTGCTAGATTCAGATTACATAGCTCATCTCTCTGATTCGGCACGGTTCTGCAATTGGACTTCATTTGTGGGAACCTTTGGCTATGCTGCTCCAGGTTTGGCATGTTTTTTGCTTTTGCTTTGTTGCAGAACTTGCTTACACAATGGACGTGAATAAAAGATTGGATGTTTATAGCTTCGGGGTTCTAACACTCGAAGTGTTAATGGGGAGGCATCCTGGCGATCTACTCTCTTCACTTTACTCGTCCTAAGGGTTGTCTTCATCATCAGATTTATCTCCACTTGCTGCCTACAATATATTGCTGATAGACGTATGGGACAAACGCCTCCCCCTTCCTAGGAATCAGGTTGCAGGAGCAGTGGTCTTTGCTGCAAAGCTAGCATTGGCATGTTTGCATCCCATTCCACAGTGCCGACCAACTATGCAAAGAGCTTCTTTGGAACTATCAAAGGAAATCCCAACTTTGCAATATTCATTCCCCATGATTACACTAGGACAACTCTACAATGTCAAATTTCTGACATCATAAGCACTATATTTTGTCAAAGTTGATTTTCTGTTATGGATCTCCATCTTCTATGCTAAATTTTATTTTCAGATTTTCACTCTCCTTTTGTGTCGCTCTTTGTGCCCTTTACTGCAATCCAAATTATAGTGCCATGAAATTCATTACATCTCTTGCAGTGAAATGAAATTCATTATAGTGATCTACACTACGGAGGTTCGCATGTGAATGTTAGATGTGATAATTAACAGTTGTCGAACAAGCTTTAAAACTTCACCACACGTAGGAACCCCAACTCACTCATGTAGAGGTAAACAAAGGATCCAACACATATGGATTGATCGCAAGTTCGCAACTAAACCAAGTGCTTTTATGGGCCGTTCAAGTATTTGATGCTAACTCTGAGTATCATTCTGCATCATTAATGATATTCGGATTTGGCCACTATTCTCTGGAGTAGTTTTTACTTCTCAGACTTATAAAAATATTGTGCTATGGAAGCAACACAATAAGTTACTTTGCAAACTCAATAAAGTGAATGTGTGCAAATGTTTCTCTAAAATTAGATCTCGTGCGTATAGGAAGTGTGTTGATTCAATACAAATGGTGTTTTACTACATTTCAATAGAAAAAATCTAGGGGAGGACAATTTTTTGCTTTATGATAATGCCGTTTAATGCCATGTTTCTTCAGTTTAGAGAAGTAAAAGATGGTTCTAGGTGAGACAATAGGAAATGTAAGCATCACTGTCGAAGATCGCATATAGCCCCTGAAAGTTCTCCATTCCATCTGCATTGTTGGTTCAGGAGAGCCGTTGGGTGAATTAGCCACCTGAGTTGCTTCTTGACGTAATTCAGCGACTAGAACCTAGCCAGACATTGTGGCCCGCTGAGGGATGTGGTTGCTTGCGGTGCAGTTTGCAGGTTGTGGAGGGAGACAACGAAAGAGGTTGTGAAAACTCCTGAGCACTGTGGGTTGCTCACCTTCCCCATCCCCGTAAGGTTGAGCCTCAACATCCTTTTCCAGTTTCCCCCTTCCCTACCTCCCACCCTTCTCTTTGTATTTCTTTTTGTTGTTTTTTCCCTTCATTTTTTGTGTGTCTGCTTTCTGCATACTGAACTGGTGTTCTTTGTGTGTGTATTACTCCAACTTTTGAGTATCAGCCTGGACAGAGAGATTCCCTTCTTCATAAAGAGGGAAAGCGAAACATCAATGTACCTTTTGTATCTGGGCTTGATTCCTACTACGTAAGCAATCCTATGCTTTTGATTTCTGTCTTTTTTTTCCCTATGAAAGAGCCAGCTCTAGGCCAGGATCTCTTTTGGTAATTGAAACCTTGCACATTGCTGTTTATGTATGCTTTTGATTCCTGGTCTTCTCCAGTTTTTGTATCTTGCGACCTCCGTCCCTGGGTGCTTTTGCCTGGGTTTATCTTGTAACCCAGGCAAATGTGAACTGTCCCTTCTCTTTTTTGCCGACTCTGAACCTAGTTGCATTGATGCTCCACTGTTTTCACCAGCTATGGTTACAACAATAGCTGCCCTCCTCCCCAGCAGATGCTTCTGTTGATTTGTAGCGATCTAATGAAGGAACTTGAAATGTCGTCCTTAATCTCTTTCTGCAGGTGGGCTTTTTCGCCATGGCATATGATGGGCTCATGGCGAGATTCACTCACTGAGGTTTTGTTCTTCAATTCGGATGCATTTGGGTTGCTACTCTGAGCCTGGTGCTGCATGAGAATGTCAGTGACACCAGTGATCTTCTCTTTGCTTCTGTCTTCGTGCAGTATTTCCATCTGATTCTTGAGGGGACTTAGTTTCAGAAACTCACAAGAGAAGAATCTGATTTCAGTTGAGGACAGTGGTCTCCTCAACTGCTGTGTATGTTTGCGGGGTTTCTGTTACAAGAATTGATGCTTCCGAATGTTCTTATTTTGGCTCAGTGTTTGGTTCTGAGCATAAAGAACATTCTCAGATGCTGTTTCTGCCTTCAGCTGCAGCTCTTTGCTTTGGTTCTTCTTCAGACATAGACAACAGAGGCAAAGAGGATTGCAAAAAGGTCATTGGGCTGTCATGGGTTTTTAAATTTTTTGATGGAAGGTGGGGGCTGAGTGACTGCTTCTCCGGGTGCTGATTATGCTTCAGTGGCTGTGAGAGAAGGAGAAAAAGTGGCAGAGAGAATGTTTCGACTGAAGTCTGAAATGCCAAGTTGGGTGGTCTCTGAGCAGGTGTGGTGCTGGTGGTGGGCTGGTGCTGGTGCTGATGGTGATCGTGGTGACCTCCGCTGGTAAAGATGAGAAACGAATTTTACTTAATCGTCGCAATAAAAGAAAAGCAAAATAGACCAAGTTTATGCCTTCTGACTCCCAAAAGATGAAGCATATCTAATCTCTTCGAATAAAATCACAAATCAGACACTAAATGAGAAGTCATAACTACAGTACATTTTTTAGTTTGCTTACTTAATGACCAACCTTCTAAAGAGCATATGTTTACCTCGGCAATCAAAAGATTGAGCAATTTTCATTGGTGGTTAGATTGCATCTCTCTCCTTATCTTTTGGAAAATTCCATCAGCAAAAGATGCTTTTACTCCTTTTCCTCTCTGACTGTTCCCTTTATTCCGAGGTTCCTTCCAGTGTGGATGAGTGGGCCATGTATTGTTTGGTGGATTACAGCTAGTGAGCAGTCAAACAGCTTACTACTTCAAAATAAGATGAGATGGCTCAATGAGCTAAAGATTTTGAGTTCGCGGGCCTTATAATTGATTTAATAGCATGCATTATACGTAGCCTAAAAAGTAATATGAACGCTATGTATTAAACATTGGAATTGTTGCTGTCTTTACACGTATAAGATAGTCGTATCTGCTATGTACACACACTATAAATGTATGCTGTGATTTAGAAATGTAACTTAAGGGTCATTCACGTACGAGTATGCAGTTGAGTCATACATGTGTGTATCTCATAGGTCATAACTTTATTAACTATGTTTATTTACATGGCTAGATACATATTGGTAGTGCCTACATATTACTCATAATCGAATCGAGCATAAGTATATTGAAATATTGCTTCAAAATCTATCTTCATTTCTCCTATTTAAGTGTTGCTTCTCATCTGTTCTTGTAGTTCTAGTTATTGTTTCTGTTCAATGTTCTTGGGCATGCAGTCTTGTATCTCTAGTTACATTATTTGAGAAAAGAGTCTTCTCTCAAGTTTCAATGTTGATTACGTGGGTCACACCCAAAATAAATCTGGTCCGTAAATTCTTCTTTTGAACTTAAACACTCTAAATATGCAGGCTGTACAAAAAAACACCCACGGTGTGAAATGCCTATTCAGATTAATAGTTCAATCATAGTGAAGAACCCAGCTGCCCCGAAACACCCTTTTGGAACCCATTGACATCAACTTTCCCTTAGATGGACCAGAGATGATAAGGATTCTAGATATGAAAGTAATGGTGTCCCTTTTATACGGATTCCCAGAGCATTGGCTTGAATATCACCCATGAGAGATGCCCACTGCCCCCAACCTGCATGTGCATGGGCAGTATCTCAAAGCTAAGGACCCATGCAAGTTGCCTATTAGAACTACCCTCACCTCTCTTTTAGGGAAGAAACACAACTTGATTAACAACCTCTTAAAAGGATATGAGCATCGATTTTACTAAAAACAAAACTGTGTTGAACTCAAGATTTCGTATGAAGAAGACATAGCGTTCCACGACGAGGAGATGAAACTCGAAGCAAAAAATTCTCAGCTTTTTTAGTCAGGTAAGAAAAAGGAATAATATGGCTCATCACTGGAATTTAATGAACTCTACTCACATAGATTCCCCGTTGAAGTGCTCGGATGGTTAACATTGCCCCAAGGCAGTTTTTACCTGGCATATAGAAGAACTCCATTCCAAAATGAAAATAAAACCAACATAATAGCAACACTAGAGGGGATAAATTAGTATAAGGCCTCTCTAAGGGCATTAGTAGCAGCTTTAGACTTCCATTAGCATCAAGGCGCTACTATTGCAGTATTATTTGGATCACCCCATCATTTATCCCCCATTGTATTTTCGCTAACGATTATTCAATTCCTACTCCGAGAATGGTGAATATTAATGTTTTTGCAAAGTTGATGGAATAAGAAGATATTAGAACCCCCTCAAAGGTAACAGAATATCTTAGTTAATTTTATTCTTGTGATAGGGATTCACATTGTTGGGGCATCTATCTCAATGGCTAGGCTTGGAATTGAGGAATAAAATCACCACCAGCTGGGTGAATTCCCTATATAATCCACTTGCAGATGATATTGTTAAAAGACAAGAAAATAACTTTTCAAAAGGAATTCAGAAAGAGCTAGTCCTTTTACACTCTTCTTTGATTCTCTTACCATATCTTCTCCTTCTTAGCTTTGTTTCATGTGGTGGCCTCTTCGCAAACGAATGAAATCTTGTTTTACCTCCCCCCAAAGATAAATTTATAAATATACTGCCAACTTGCTTCTCTCTTACCACCTTTTCCTCTTGTATATAAGAAGCTGTCATGGCAATCTCTTACCCATACCATCCCCTTGACTTCAGTTTTCTCCCTTAAGTGTGGCTCACACTTTTCTTTCACGGGTTTCTTCCCTTTTGTTGACTCTTTTTTACTTTTGTCTCCACATCTTTTCAAACCCTGAACTCATTTGAATTCTTACTTTTGGTATGGCATCAAGCTCTATCACTTCTTCACGTAGTTCTAGCTCGTCGTGGACACCTAAGCAAAACAAGCAGTTCGAAGAGGCTTTAGCCTATTTTGACAAGGACACCCCAGACCGCTGGCAAAAAATAGCCAGGGCTGTGGGTGGAAAATCAGCGGAGGAAGTCAAAAGGCATTACGAGATCCTTGTGAAGGACATCATGCAAATAGAATCTGACCAAGTACCTCTGCCCAGTTACAGATCTGGTGGGAACAACGGTAGAGCCATTTATAATGGCCAGAGGTAGTTTTATGGTAATTCTCTTTGCCCATCGCTCAACAAAGTACAAACAATATATTTGCATTGCAGGGTGAGTTTAATTTCTTTTGCAAATCATTTCACCTACCTCTCTAAGTAACTAATCGAAACTGCTATGCATAAAGTTCTTCCTCGTACTGCTATTCTAGAAATTGTTCAACAAGATACAGTCATCTTGTGTGGTAGAAACTCTATCTTGCATTTATAGCATTTACAGTCCATTTTTTTATCAGGCTAGAATTAGGAAAAGTGCCCCTCCTAAACTACTATGCATAAACAGAAAATTCTAATATATCCCCCCCTAGATACAACTTGTTTGGTGAACACCTTGACATGTTTGGAAGCAAATTAGCCCGTATATGCATATTAGAATTTAGTAATCCGTCCACGCTCACCATATATCACTTGTCTTGTAATACTTCGACGTTATGTACTGCAATTCTTTATAACATGCTCAAGTTAGGGTCACCATTGTTTCCATTTCTGGTGGCTACCATTGACACCAGTCATGAAAGTCCCTGCCAAGTGAGAAATGCTGAGCCCCAGAATTTTTTTATAGAAGTCAGACGTATCCATTCAACATCCCAACAGTATTCCACATGAAATCTAATCCTACTTGTTTTGAATCTCATGTGCATGGTCCTAGCTTTAGATCTCTGGACACCTCATACTACATGATATATTTGCCTGTGATTCTTGTCTCGATAACATCACCTATAGGCCCATCAGATTCTTGTTCAGTCCTCCAAATTCCGATGTAACCGTCCTCCATTTCTCCCAGCCTAGTTAGAATCTAATTTTTCTATAGTCGGAATACTATATAAATGCATCAGCTTTCTTGCAGAACTAACGCAGTTTTGTCTCCCGCTTCATTTTTATATCAGCAGGTTAAATGAAGTTAAAAGTTGCAGCTATGCATCATACGTGGATTTTATAACAAGAGCCAACGCATAAACATGGAAAGAGCATGCTTGGTAGTGGTTATTGTGTTCCCTCTTCGTTTTATCTTCCCATTGTTGGTACGTCAATGTAACTGATCCAACAAAAAAGCAGCCGTAAACCTGTGTGTAACTGTTATGTCATTTTGAAGTTATCCTATTGTTGTTTACCAAAAAAGAACTTAACCGTATCGTAATGGATTCTCTCATTCGAGACGATATTTATAATACTCCTAACTTTTAGTTTTAACCCTTGGGTGGTGTATATTTACTTGTTCAAATGAAATAATCAAGTAACGAAACCTAGTGGAAATCAAAGTACATGATGATTTCTGATTTAATCCAAGTTCCAGAAAGCCTAATGAAGATCAGAGAGTGAGACAGAACTTAATCTAGCTAATCCCACTGTGCATAATCAGAGTCGAATAAAACAAGCATCCATATAAAGACCAACATGACCTCGCACCTAGGAGAAGAGGAAAAACATATAATCAGATTACCAAACAGTTTTAGGGATATGATTGAAACTAAGAAAAAGACAAGAAGCTGCAGCAGCTTGGAAATTAGTTGTTTAGGTTCCATAATTTATATATAGCATGATATTCTAAAACATATTTCTAAAGATCAGCTAGAAAATATATATCACATGCCAGGTTCCAATGCTATGTTTTGAGATTTATTGCATGCCGGATTCATGAAACCAACAATGCATTCCTTTCAGTTGTGGCATCATGTCAGTTGTATTAGGATTTAGGATAGCCTCATACTCCTTTTTGGGAACTATTGCAACATAAAAAATGCTGCCCTCCATCTAAATATATACAAGTCTGAGTCTCTTCAACACTTGGTAATTGTTTTAGCATTGCTACCTTGTCCAATTTAGTGACTTACTCAAGTCCTGATATGGTTCTGTATCCCTGGACTATGTCACCACTACGGGATGGGATTTTTAATGAGAGCTAAGGTTTGGCTATTGTGAAAAGGATTTTCGATAGATGCTTACTGAAATCTCAGTTGACTAACTCTGGTGTCTTATGCGGAACTGTAATTGTAATGTGAATGTAGGCCTTTTGGTTTGTCAGCAGTTACACATAAAACTGTCCAGAATTGTGGTGGTTTCACGATCAAATGTAGGAAAGTGATCTTGTCGTACCTATTGAAAGATCATACTGCAGTTCCAGATTTTTTTTGCCTCCTTGTATTCCATTCATCAGAAGAATTTATTTTTCTTGATCACCTGCAACTGAGTGACAACATCTTTAATCAACATGCAATATATTGACTGTTCCTGTGAACAGTCGATTCCAATGAAGGATTGAAACTAAGTACTCTGCCTGACAGTTAAGTGAGCTCCGGCTCTGGACATTTCCCTATCCTGAGGTTGACTCCCCCATTTCTCTTTGTAGAAATAGTTTTGAATCAACAACTGTTGCTACTTGTTCATACAGAGCCATCTTAACAAAATTGTGGAGAGTCAAACTGTCGCTTAACGTGCTATCAGTAGTTCTCTTCCCCGTGAACATTTCCAATAAGAGGATGCCATAGCTATACGCGTCAAAGATGTTGACACCTCATTTCCCATTCCATACTCGGCAAAGATGCTTGTTCGGAAATATGCAGTGCAAACTAAACTTTTAAAGGTAAGATAGACAATCGTTGTCTCGTCCTGATGGAGTAACAGCGCTTGGCTTGTGTACTTATCATGAGAAAAGGCTTGACATGAAACAAACTTGAACCTCTTAATCAGATGTCAAATAACTTTTTCAAGTCCGAATGATAGAAATGTCATTGGAAGCTAGTTACAAATTTAAAATGGAAATCATATTTTGATCATTAAATTAAGGGAAATTTATCGAAATGGTCCCTCTAGTTTCACCCCAGTCTCGATTTCGTCCCTCTAGTTTCAATTTCACTCTAACGAACCTTGTAGTTTCAATTTTGGTCGATTTGAGTACAATTGATAACGGCCGTTAGGTTAAAGATAACGGAAATTGCAATTTCAGGGTTTTTGAAGGGGCAAATATGTTTTTTCGCCCCCCTTCATCCCCAATACTAAAACCCTAACTCATCCTCCCCA
>JAXBDA010003882.1:0-31923 GCA_036023075.1 Gaultheria prostrata | reverse complement strand
ATAGATTCTTCTCAGGTCGTGAATGAGAAGTATGTTTAGCCACGCTGGCAAGCAGTCCACGTTGGACGATGGCACGTCGGATGAAATACCAAGAGAGTTCTCAGGTAGAAAATGAGAAGTAAATATAATTCTCAGGTTGAGAATGAGAAGTAAGAAACAATGGTATTTTTATAAATAGTTTCAAGTAAATCTCTAAATCTCTAAATTGTTTAAAAAACAGCCATATTTTGATAAAAAACTCCTCAAGTTCAACTTCCAAAAGCCAATACAAGTTCTACAGGAGTTGAATCAAATTTTGGGTAGAAAGAAAAAATGATGAGAGCAAGGTTTCTATGGTTCACAGTCGGATTCTCGTCGGCCGCCGCTGCAATGACTCACTTCGTCTTCAAAGATCTCTGGGCCGATCGCCAATCTCTCTCTTCCCAGGTACAAAATTTTTCCCCGAATCCCCTTCTCTACATATCATATACATGTACCAATGAATATAAAAACAATCATATGTTAGATATACGGATTTATGCAATTGTTTTCGATTTGGGTTTCTCTTCTTGCTTTGTTTTCAGTTGCAGGAGAAATTCGAAGCTATAGACGCCAGAGTCTCCAACCTAGAACAGGTCATGCCCTCCAATTCTACCCCTCCTCAGGTGATTTTTCTTCAATTTAATGATCTGGGTCGAATTTCCTGTATTTAATTTTACATTGGCGTGGTTGCATTGCATTTTTCTAGGGTTTGTTCTATCTTCATGTTTATCATTGCCATCTACCTTCATTTTTCTACTCCTTCCGTCCGACAAAGTTGGTCCCTTTTGGGAATCCCAACTTTTTTAAGGGAATGCATGTCTCTTCTCAAAATGAACAATAATTTCCATTCTACTCCTTGAATCCCACCAGTATAGCTATTTTATATTATTTACAAAGGTTAATTTTGGGGATTCCCACACTTTTTGCTTTCACTTTTTGAAATAGGACTAATATTTTGAGGAACGAGTTTTCAGTGCCGAGCGCACATCCGGCTGTCCATTTTGATTTTGGACGGTTCGGATTTGGAGAGAGAAACAGGAGAGAGAAGAGGAGGAGAGAGAGGGTTTCGATTTGGGCCATCCAGTACACTTTTGGACGGCCCAGATGCAGCGTTGGGGTACCACATAGGCTCGGCCACGTGGTACCCATTCGGTACCCAATTTTTTTTCTAATTTGAGACACCCCAAAATGGTAGTATATAGGACCAACTTTATAGGACGGAGGGAGTGCTATTTTTATGATATGGGTCATAATTTGTACTTTGCAGTACTCAACTTTACGTGTGAGTGGTTGCATTGCATTTTTTCTAGGGTTTGTTCCATCTTCTTGGTAATCATTGTGATCTCCTCTAGTTTTTGTGAAGTGTTAGTTTATATTGCAATGAATTGTCGAAGGAAACGAGGTAAGTTGGGCTAGTGGTTGTGTAGTGATATTTAGGTGCTATGAGGTTGCGGTTTCAATTAATATGGAGAGGAGTTTGATACCCTTGTGATTTGTTGGGATGGAGTTACTGTAAAAGTAGGTTCTTCCATCCTTAGTTGCACGAAGCGGGAATAGGGGCGGGGGAGCGGATGATCACAGAAGTGTGGAAGCGCTGTCGGGAGCGTTTAGGGAAAATTAATTAAATATTTATATATTTTTTAATATAGTTAAATGTCAAAAAGAAAATATTATTCTACCTCTTAGATTGCAAAACATAAATTTTTTTATATCTTTTAATACGAGATTCCACTGTTCTCCATATCTTAGTTGCACGAGGCCGGGGCGGGAGCGGGATCAGGGGCGAAGGATTGTAGGAGCTCCTCTTTTGGGAGGGGGAGCCTTTAGGAATGGTACATGAAAATATAAATATGTAATGCAAGTAAATAGAAGTATGCTTCATTCATGTCAATTGCAAAGATTATCTTAGTCAATTGCAAAGATTGTTTTAGTAACTAAGTAATATTATGGTTATAATTGAGCAAATTTTAAGTTAATACTTTTCTAATATCATATAATTACTGTCTTTCTTTTGCTTGGTATCTTTTGTTTTGGTTTCTTTTGGGATTTGTATGCCTTAGAGGTTCTATCCTAGTTGGGAGCGGGTTCCTTTCTCAATGTGAGCGAGGTTCCTAATATGCACAATTTCTAAACGAAAAAAAAGTTTGACACTTGGTTACTTGGGGACAGAGATCCAATTCCTATATCCCCGTATTGTAAACGGATGTCGGTGATAAGAACTAGGGGATAAATAGACAGAAAAACTGGAAGGCAACATGTATGAAGTCATATAGTGATAACTGATATACATATACTAAAGAAGTTATCTGAAAATTAAGAAAATGTATGACAAAAAAATAACGGAGTAAATTGAAAGAACATTGACGCAAATGTTCAAACAATATATGCGATTGTTGAAGAAAGCAAGGCATTGGAAATTGCTGCATCGTAAAGATGTTTGAGCTAGGTCATAGTATCAGGATTTCTCTCCTTAAAAGGAAAAAGACTTCATCGTTTTTTCTAATGGAAGTCCCCTTAGCAGCCCTATCAAAGATGATGTTGACAGTTTCATTACTCAAAGCTACATTAGATGAAATATGCTGAGCAGAATTCTATAGCTCTCCATGGGGTATTCATGATTACTCTCACCATTTTCATTGGTGTTGATCCAAGTTACCTAAAGTCTTTTACCATATCCTTTAGACGCAAGTGTTGGACACTTTTTAGCAAAGCCAAGCTCCTGAAATTCTTAACACATTGCTCGAAATGTCAAAGAGCTCTGCCCTAGTTGGGCAGAGACAAGTACACGTGAAATTCTGAAAGAATTGGATGTGAGTTAGGTGCAATGTCATTTTTTACTAACGAGTGCATCATGCAGATGATGAAACTAGACAAATATTTTAGATGCCTTCCAGTCATGCACTCTATCACTATTTTGTCAAGGTTTTGCTATTGTTAAGTCCTTGTTTCATGCTTGAAATGTGCATGGGCATATTAAACATCCCTTGAACGGAAGAGGACAAACCTAGACAGTACTACCCATTATAGATTAAATATTTACCCAACAGATTTCGTACTTTTAGTTGAAGCTGCAATGGGGTTGCCGTTTCTGCTTTTAAGTTGCAAAACTTTGACTGATTTCCTTCCTAAAGTAGTTTTGTTGCATTTTTGTTAAAGAATATGACTGGAGCGGAAAACCTTGTTGCACATGATTAAGTGGGTGCTTTGTTGTTTGTCAAAGGCCAGATATATCCAATAACCTAAGTGTGAAGAACTATTTGATGTAGGACAGGATTTGAATAAGGTCAAGGATGGTTAAACACTAAGGAAAGGGACTGTTTTGAGGCTGTGAACAGTAGAAAGATAAAAAGAATTATAGGCCTCACCCCTAGACAACCTTAGGCATCACACCTATGGTCTCGTTAGCATCACACCGAAGAAAAGAATTGCATCACACAATCGTAAAGCATAAAGCTGCATGTGTTTTTTTTATATACTCAATCATTCATCATTCAAGCTTTTGGGATTACATCATTTTATATAGACTCCACAACATGTGTGAATGCAATTAACTACTACTATTTCCAGGAGGTCTAGGTAGAATGAATGTGTGAGAATGCAAATAACTATTCCTATTCCCAAGAGGTCTAAAACCACGCATGAACCTATCAAGGACTAGATACAACTGTTCATTGCATATTCCCTAGAGGTGGGAACAATGAATGAACATGACCTTGGACTCGGGTGCGAGTATAGGGTGCGGGTGCAAGCCCAAGCATCGGACCTTCCTAAACTTTAAAACCTAGGATACTGGGTTATGTGTCCTCAAATCGGGTATGGGTATGGGGATACGTCCTGAACACTTGTTTGTAGTATATATTGCATAATTTTTTTCAGATTATGCATCGTAAATTATCTTTAGAAATTTATTTAAACAAGAAGCGGTTGAAAAAAAATATGTTTTCACTATTTCCTGTCCATCTGAAAGTCTAGAAATATCGCTTTTCTAGCTAATTTGATATTATCTTTGGGTAAATATCAACAAATTAGAGTATCCGAGTGTCCAAAATGGATACGGGTGTCGGTCGGACACCTCGACACGGGTACTTTAGCCAAAATGAAGGATTGATGATACAATTAATAAATCCGTGTGGTAAAATGAGTGTAGGTGCAGGCTCAAAAAATAAGTAGATCCATTTAGTGGACAATGGACTACCCTTCCGATCCATAAGGCCCATAACTGCTAGCCATATGAGTTCACCAAAGTACCCGTGACCTCTTCGTAAGGACTGCATCGTTCTCCCTTGGTTGGAGAAAACTCGATCTCAAGTTTTGAAGTGTTGGAGGATATGAATCAATAAGCTTTTCAATTGCATCCATGGCTTCTTAAAATCTTCAATTTATTCAATTTGACCTCGTCTTCTTTTTTTGATTGGTCGTAAGAAAGAGAGCAACAATATCTTCAGATTTCCAAAGCTGAATCTTTCAGGTATAACAAAATCAAACGAAGTAGAAACCACATCCTTGGGGAATTCCTTGATGAAATTATAAGTTTGTGGTATTGTTGGGTTTCCATGCTTCCTTTCCTTGGGACATGTGATCAGGCAATTTAGAGCTCAAAATAAGATATGTTGCTCGTTGATCACCAACACAACAGCTAGGTTCATAAGCCATTTCTTCTGGTACTACATCATAAAGCTTTGGAAGACATCCGGTCACTATCAAAGGTTTATTACTTTCCATACTCGAAACTTCATTGGTCTTGTTAGAAGATGCAACACTGGATTCTTCACTCTCAACCCTAGTGTCTTCAAAGAAATTACCTGAATCTTCAATAGGAAGCATCTCATCCTTGATGATTTGGTAATCTTTCAATACGACTTGGTTTAAATCATCTTCTGCATTCCTTGAATCGGATAGACATCGAACTTTGATGTTCAGCAATAGTCGATGACGCTGTCGACTCACTAGCAGATTTAGACGACAAATTAGGGACCTTCAAACACATTTTAGATGCAGAACCAGCAATAGGTTCCTTCAATTCTCCCATAACAGCAACACATGAAACATTACATTCATTGCGTTTAACTTGAACCTCTTCAAGAAAAATGACGGAAGAGTGTTGGGGTTCTTTTGACTCACCGAAATGAGCCTTTTCATTCTTGAAAACCTGGTCATTCTTACCCTTCACATTAATGTTTTTCTATCACCTTCTTCTGAGTTGGTTAGCTTCCCAAAGAAGTAAGCCGATTACAAAAACTATCAAGTTGTTCCACAATCCTAAAAAGAATCTCATCAAGCTGGAACCCAGTTAATCTTCCTCCAAAAGGCCTTCCAGATCGTGTAGACATGATGCTATTCTCACTCTGATACCAAATTGATGTAGGACGGGATTTGAATAAGGTCAAGGATGGTTAAACACTAAGGCAAGGGGCTGTTCTGAGGGTATGAACAGTAGAAAGATAAAAGAATTCTAGGCCTCACACCAAGACAACCTTAGATATCCCACCTAGGGTTTCTTTAGCATCACACCAAACAAAAGGATTGCATCACGCAATCGTAAAGCATAAAGCTGCAGGAATTTTTTATTTTTTTTATACTCAATAATTCACCATTCAAGCTCTCGAGATTACATCATTTTATATATACACTCCATAACATGTGTGATGCAATTAACTACTATTTCCAAGAGGTCTAGGTAGTAGGTAGAATGAATGGGTGAGAATGCAATCCTATTCCCAAGAGGAGGTCTAAAACCACGCATGAACCTATCAATGATTAGCTTGATACAACCATTCATATTCGCTAGAGGTAGGAACAAGGAATGAACACGACCTTGACTAAATACCAAGTTTCCCACTCTCTACTCTAAGACCTGAGTTGGCAGCAGGACTTAGGGCCTCCACTCGGGACCATACGGAGGAGAATTGGTTTGGACAATCACCAGAGTGGGCAATCCAGCGCAGAGGTTGGCTCTGGCTTGACCAGCCTTAGGACATTGGTGACCCTGACCAGATCTCCTGACATCTCTTGGGGCTCGTATTACGTCGAGGTCTGAAACCTGGGACTGTAGAGATAAGTAGAAATCGTTGAGCGAAGGAGGGGACTGCACTCTCCAATGGGAGTTCCTCCCCCTCTGGTTCAACCACCATATGAAGTGGTTCTCCTGAAATATACCTCTCAAACTTGCAGACCCAGCATCTGTCCTCTAGTCTTCCCGCCTCTCCATACAAATGTCACTATAAGTGGACAACTCTCGATTCTCTCCTCCCTTATCTTGGTGGTCTCCAGCCGTCAATTGGCCACCATATCTTCGCAATTGTCTGCTCAGATTATCTCATCATAAGTCTTATCCATATTCAACTCTAGTAGAGAAGAGTTGTCCTCACTTCTTATGGCCAGCAAGAAAACCCCAGCAACCACTGCTTATAGGTTGATGAATAAGTGTAATGCGAGCTCATCATTGTAGATAGGAATGCAAAGTGAGGTCCAATGAATTTCAGGGGCTGCAATGTGGATTCTGTTTACAAATGTTCAGTTGTAGGAACTGTAGTTTTGATTGTATATTTATGAATGTTTGAGGAGAATAAATGCCACTTTTGATGTTCGATGTTTTGTCTTTCTTTACCTAAGTACCTATCTCCTTGGTGATTTCTTTTGGTAAAACCTCCTTTCCCTTTAGTTTCTTGTTCAGTATATGTACATGCTTGTGGGATGCGCATCGGTCCTATATCCAATGTTATAGAATTTCTATTGTACGAGTGATTTTATCATCTACCTGAAAACAGTATTATTATTCCCATCATCACCGCTCAAATCTCCATTTCCATCCCCAGATGTGTGGTTTTAAAAATAGTTGGAAGGTTCAGCCGTGAGTGGATTGAGGTGTCTGTAATTTTTCTGACACAAGTCTTTAACATCGCATGTAATTTCTCCTTTGTATTCCGCTCTCAGATCAAATTATGACAGCTTCCACACTTGCCTTTTCCAGTTATCTTCTACTATTTGATACCTCATGATCTTGTTCTTATGCTGGCATTGTACTTTGTTTTTCCCAGGATGAAGGAAATTTGAATTGAAGATGTAGTTTTTTGCTTCGCCTTCGGGGTCTAGCCTTTCTTTTGCTTTGATCCTGGTTATCTGCAATCAATTATTCGGAGAATCACAGCCTGTCTGACAATTTAGACCCTTTCTTCTTTCTTTCTTCATTTCCCCCCCATAGGATAGTGCAGTGTTTCGGTAATCTGAATGGATTGACGATGCACTCTCAAAAGAAACTAAAGCAGGGCTTCTGTTGTCGTTTCGGTTTCAGCATCTGAGAGAAGATGCCTTTATGTTTATTTGTGGAACTAGTAATTGACTGTGGTTATTTTTTTTATTTGTTATCGTAGATAAAATTGTTGTCTAAACCTCTTTGTTGTCTGATTGGTCTCCATAACTTGATCTCCTTTGATAGATGAATAAATACCCATACGTTATCCCTTTCAGATTCTTGAAATCTTCAGGGGATTTCATCACCAATTGTTCTTAATGTTCCAGTTGTGTATTCACCAGAGTTGAATGCTGGAAGCCCCTGATGCAAGGTAAATTATATCCTGATATGATGAGTACTTTTGTGGAAAAATACTATCAAAATGTAAATAGGACTTATAAATATACCAAGTTGTAAATAGGTCTAATCAAACTCTATAAAATGAATTTTGAAACTTTAAAGCTAATAGAATAGGGGACATTTCAAAAAAAAAAAAAAAAACCCTACACTTACACCCCAATCTCCCATAAACACTTAAACTATCGTTTGTTTTTTTGTAACACTTAAACTATCGTTTTTTTTTAAAATTAGACACCTAAACTATACACCCGTTATTAAATTGGGTACTCGGTCTAATTTATGTCTATTTTGTAGCAGAAATTGCACATTTGGCTTCATTTATGTTGACACGGCCAAATATCAGAGGAAAATTTTCACAATATAAACCCAAACTTTGACCTCAATATCTAATATACACCCAAACTTTCGTAGACTTTAATTTTACTTCAACATTATTGCTCTATTATTTAATTAGACACCTACAATAAAATCTATCAAATTGCTAACAAGTTTTGCTGATTTGGACGTAAAGCTCTGTTAAATATGCTTATGTGGTATTTAATTCCACTTAAAATGTGACACATGTACCATGTTAATCTCCACTGTCAACAAAACAATTCAGTGTCCCTTTACTCTCACACCACAAATCTGCTCTCAGCTCTCTCAAACCCAACAAAAATGCAAAAGCACGTGAAGAGTAACGTTTGGGGGAGGGTTTAACAAAACCTTATTTTTCTATCTGTCCCGTCACCTGCCACATCAGACTCCTCAAGTATGCAACAGCGAGAGGAGTTCTACCTCGACACCTCCTCGATTTCTCCCCTGACACTCGCTCGAGTCTCCTAGAGAGAGATGCTACGTATGAGAGAGAGGGAGAGTTAAGACATGTGTCACATCTTAAGTGGGATGAGATACCACATAAGCATATTTAACGAAGCTCTACATCCAAGTCAGCAAAATCTGTAAGCAATTTGACAAATTTAGACAATAGGTGTCTAATTGAATAATAGAGCAATAGGTTAGGAGTAAAATTCAAGTTCACGAAAGTTTGGTGGTCTATTAGACATTGAGGTCAAAGTTTGGGGGTACTTCAAAAATTTTCCTCCGATATTTGGTCACGTCGGCGTAAATGAAGCCAAAAGTGCAGTTTCCGTTACAAAATAGACGGTAAATTAGGCCGGATACCCAATTTAGTAATGGGTGTATAGCCACGTGTCTAATTAGAAGAAATGATAGTTTAGGTGTTTATGAGACATTGGGGTGTAAGTTCATGGTTTTTTTTTTTTAAAAAAATTTTCCATTTCTTTTAAGCTTTAAAGTTTCAAAAATCATTTTGTGATTTTGATTAGCCCTATTTACAGTTTGATATATTTATAAGTCCTATTTACATTTGATACATATATTCCACAAAGCTATTTATAAGTTTCAAAACTTTCCTAAAAAGAATGAATAACCCATTCCTTTTATCGACTTTTACTACTCCCTCCGTCCCCTTTTAAGTGTGTTACCTCGTAATTTCAACTTATTTTCTCTTACATCAACTTTTACATCTACTTTCCACTACTTACCATTATCAATATAATAATACCCACTAACTTTTCAAAAAGGAATCTACTTTTAAGGGCAAAATAGAAAATGTACCCACTAACTTTACAAAACACACACTTATTAAGGGACAACCAAAAATGGAAATGTCTACACTATAAAAGGGACGGAGGAAGTACTTTTTTTCTCAAAAAGTCTAGAAGTCCCAAAATTTTCCCTCACAAAAAAGTCTCAGAAGTTCAAAAAGACACAATAAGAGCTAGGGGTGTCAACGGTCCAGTTTGGTATGAATCCAATGACCGAACCAAAAGTCTACGGTCCGATGAAATCCAATCCGTGTCCAAACCAAAAGTCTACGGTCCGGTTCGGAAGAAATAAAAAAATCACGGTTCGGTTTACGGTTTATCCACGGATTATTACATTCCACTAAATAAAAAAAGGAAATTCCACATTTGCTTAAAGAAAAGAGTAACTCATAGCAAGAATAACACTCATCTGACTCCCAAGATCTCTTATCGATGCTACAGTAACTACACTAACTCAACTCATAACAAAAAAGTGGCCTGTATTAAGCATATAAGATCGGACTTTCCAGTCCGCACTCTCATTCATAAGAAAAGCCTAGGTTCATCTTTTCATGCTCAATCAGTATGACGTTTTCTTCATCCCTGGAGACCGGCCTAACCTAAGTAAAGGCACCTTTGGGCGGGGACTACTCTGTTATCTTACATTCTTCATTCGCATTAGAGACAGACAAGCGAATTGCGATCTTGTACTCTGGTACACAGAACACTAACTATATTTCGAAAAATAAAGAACTTTTGCTGTTGTTAGCTACCCTACGTATAACAAAGAAGCAAACCATTTGCTTAAGAAAAGAATATAACAAAGATTTGGACCCCAAAATGAGTAAAGCAAATGGAAAAAGGAATGACTAATCAGACACTAACATTAGTTCAGATGCACAATTGGACAAATTTTGAGAATGATGACCATAACAGCAGCAGTACACACCACAATTCACAATTAACTCTACAGTACAACATTGCCAATTCAGTTTATCCACGGTTCTTTTATGAAAATTCATGGACCGAACCGTGAAGCACGGTTTTCTAATTTTTCAATCCGTGTCCAGACCGTTAATCCACGTACCTAATCCAAAACCTACGGTTCGGTTCGGTTTGGATTCGAAGGTTTTTATTGACAGCCCTAATAAGAGCGTTACTTTTATCTATAGGTTAAAGACGAAAAAGCTATGAGAAGATGTTTAAAATTAATTAGAGCTAAGAGAAAAAGAAGATAAGATTGTACACTAGGGCATAGAAATATCAAAATTTTCTGGTGGCATTGATTACAAATGTATATGGTGTTGATATGAATGAGTCTTTACCATTGAAAATAGAGATGGCAATTATACTCATACCCCTTGATACCCGATCCGATCCGGTCATTTGGAGGTGGATGTTGCCCATTTTTCTTACCCTATAGGACTGAGTATGAAGATAATAATATAATACCCAGTTGAGTGTGGGGAGGGTATGATTTTGCTGTCCCCATACCTGAATACCCGTAACCACCCCATCATACCCGTTTCTCATTATATATACATCTCTTTTAGACAATTATATTTTTCTTACCCTAGTCACTCACGAGTAATTCTTTTTTTATTTTGTACTGGCCACTTAATTACTTATGTATCTTTGTAGCATTCACCTGCATTTTTGCTATGTAAATATCTTTACGATATTTTTTGTTGTGTACTTTTGTTTCGGCCATTGTGTTAATGCATTAGTACAACAATACTATATGTATGGAATTTTGGACATAATATTGTCATATATTTAGATATTGTAATAAAAAATTCATGTATTTGCCTCTTTTTTGAAGTGTATTGGGTAATACCCAGTTTACCTGTGATCTATATGGATATGGATTTGGTAACTTTTAAGTATCCCCAATTGGGTATGGGTATGGATACAGGTATAGAAGAGAGCATGGAGTTTAGGGATCGGGTATGGAAGGAGCACCCTTAATCCAAATCCGATTCGTTGCGATCCCTAACAAAAAAAGGTAGAGAGATGCACATCTTCGTCTCTAGTCCTGCAAAAGATAGCTAGGGCACAATACCAAAATCCTTGACGTGGTACTCTTTCCATTCACTTGAACTTTTATCGGTCCATCAAATTTACAAGGCTCAAGTCTTTACTGGACTTTGGCCCACTACGGCCCAAGTGATGTGGTGTGGACTATTTGAATTTGACCTACCCACACATGGGAAAACTTTATGCATTGGACTCCTAACATAATGATGAAAGGAGAAAAGCAATACAAATCCTCGCAATTACTGGATTCTAGTAACAGAGGTGAGAAATGATGCGATTTGGTATGAAATTCTATTACTTTCTTTAGTCATCTTTTTCACCATCCAAGGAAGCTATATAACTCCACTAACAAAGAATTGAATGAATTTGAAGGCCTCTCAATCTCCCAAGCCAATCTCCCCAGCCACTTGATGGGTCTCTCTCTTTCTCATTCCAAAACTCCATTCTCTAATACCCACATCTCCTCTCTGGGCTTAGTACACTATTTCCTTTGTACGATTATGATGCCCCTTGCTTGTTTCATGACTTTAGTTCAATACTTATCTTCCCGCTTTGCTCTAGGGGAAAGGCAAAGCAGTGTTGTGGAAGAGATGCTGCCGTGGTAGTTTGGGAGATGGTGGCTGCGACGGCCTAGGTGGTAGGACTTAGGAGGCAGGTTGAAGGGGCGCATGGTGGAGGAGGGAAGCTTGGTGGTGGAGATTATTGAGAAAAATAAAAGGTGAGACATTCTCACAGCAAATGAGCCGGAAAAACTTGACCAGGGAGGGAGAAAGACACCACCGGCAGGGAGGGGAGGCTCTCAGAGGTGGACTCCTTCCCCCTTCCCGCCACACTTAGAAGAAGAAAGTTGAGAGAGAGAGAAAACAAGAGAGGCTTATAGAGAATTTCACGTGATGACTTTGAATTGGCTCAACAATCTTTCTAAAAGAAGAAAAGGAACTGTAGACTTTCAATAACGAATGCGGAAGCGGGTGGTTCAGGTTACCTCTCGCAAATTGTAACCGAACCAGATCTTTGGTGGATAGATTATGTGCCTTGTGCGTCAGTCTTCAAACAACAACAAATTTCTTGCAATGGAGTGATACTAGTGGCGGCTCCAGGAATTCTCGCGAGGGTATTCAGAAATTCTATTACAGTCCTCTAAAAATCATAACTGTATATAAAAAAAAATCTACTAATATCAACAATGCCACAAAAAACCAACAAAGTATTTAGCCTTGTTATGATCCGCCAAGAATTTCAAAAGTGCAAGAAAATTCTACTATTGATAATGTATAGTGGAGTAGTGGACCACTAAAGTCTAAAATCACATAAAACAGTAAAACTCCCCTCACCGAAATTTCGAGGGTTCTTCCAGCGTTTACCTCGTCTTCGGCATGTTCACTGCTAGTGTTTTCTTGATTCTCCCAATTTTGTTTGTCATTTATAGAGATGAGAGCCCAGAGAATAGAGATATAAATTTAGGTTCTAGATCCGTCCCCTACCCCTTTTCTTTTTTACAACTTAAAGATCTTGTTTTCTTTCTGATTAATTATATATCAGTCCCTGAATTGTGGGTTGAGCTAAGTTTGGACCAAGATTTGAATGGGTTGGGCTAAAAGAAATTTTATGGGATGGTCTAAAATGTACTCCCTCCGTCCCTTTTATAGTGTAGACATTTTCATTTTGGGCTGTCCCTTAATAAGTGTGTGTTTTGAAAAGTTAGTAGGTACATTTCCTATTTTGCCCTTAAAAGTAGATTCCTTTATGAAAATTTAGTGATTATTATTATATTGATAATGGTAAGTAGTGGAAAGTAGATGTAAAAGTTGATGTGAGAGAAAATAAGTTGGAATTACGAGGCAACACACTTAAAAAAGACGGAGGGAGTATCTGTTATTGAGATTGGGTGTCCAAATATTTTGAGTAGGGTGTTTAAATATTTTGGATAGGGTGTTCGAAATGACAAAAATTTCAATTTTTCTTTTTTACAAGTTTTTCTAAATTATTATTATTTTTCAGGGTGTTCGGGTGACCACCGTAAGCTCTTCTTAGAGCCGCCTCTGAGTGATACTACGGGGTTCGAGTATTACTCTCAATTCCATGGTGCAAAAGCTGCGAATCGCTCTATAATGTTAGAGAGAGAAAATTGGGAAAATAGTTTTTCTAAAACTCAAAGATTGATATTCTTGTTCATTTAACATGAATATCTTACATAAAATATATAGAGGGAGCATCTTGATGCTTTAGAACTCTTACAATCCTAAGAAAATAGGATTGCTTCAACCTTTTTCATCTTATATCCATGATAAGATAAAACTTTATCATAAATAAGTTAACAGGTCATGCTCACATGTGGCCACCCAATTTGGTCCCGAATCCCAACAGGAACTAACAGCTTCATAAGTCAAAACTTCAAGACAGTTACTTTTGAGTCCTATTTTAAGAAGACCATTCCTAAATTGTTGTATATTGTTCAACTCTGTTAGAACATGCGTGAATATTAAGTCCCATTAAACAAATAAAAAAATGATTGGAACCTTATACATTTGGGTGACTAACCAAGCTTGGTATTTTAAGTAGATATTAGTCATTCAATATATATTAGGCCCAATTGATGTGGCGGATTCTTTGCTCTTATTCCTCAATAAGATTAGACTCTCTGCATGCCGTGGTGGGATCAATGCATCGTACAGCCTCCTAACAAACTCCTTCCGTTGATGTGACGGACTCCCTGCTGTTACTCCTCGATCAGATTGGACTTTGTGCACGCCGTGGTGGGATCAATGCATTGTACAGCCTCCCAACAAACTCCTTCCTCCCTTTTCGCTACCCAACCACCAACGGTTGTTTGGTAGGACATCCCTCTCTTCTTCCTTCCCATGCAATCCTTCCAACGGATTGCAAAGGGAGGTGCCGGGGGGCAACACCGTTCTCCATCCCAACCCGTCCATTTCTCTATCTCTCCGTCTCTCAGATGTTGAGCACCTACGAAAAGATTTGCCATTCAGAAACCCCTTCAATTTGGTGCTAGAGAAAGCTACATGTGAATTGTTATCCTCAAGGGAAATGCAGGACCCATCAAGCCCTAACCCCTATCACAATAATAACAACAATACTACTAACTTCCACGCCGTTTCGACATCCTCTAGAGTCTCCAATGAACCATCACAGATGACCGTAGTGGCGCCACCGATCCCGATTTTTTCTGGGATGTCTGGCGCCCTCGCTGAACCCAGTTCCTCCTTGTCCAATCGGCTAGCGCATCGGCGGGCTTATTCGGGCAACAGTTTTAAGCTTGTCCAAGATGACATCATAGGCCCATCCATTGTCCCATTGGAAGACGCAGATAATAACCTGTTCTCTGCATTCATCGATCTCGAAAAACTTGAGCATGTCGAGGATGATATGGCTACCTGTTTAATGGAACAGGATCAGGATGGTAGTGGCGGTGGCGAATCAGAAAGGAAGAGGAAGAAGGCTATACCATGTCAGAAGTTGGCTGACATTTGGTCTGCAGACCCGCAGCGAGCCAAGAGGTTCGAATTAGGATAGAATCTATCTCATCTCACATAAGTTGAAATTCAAACACATGATTTTATTTGCGGCACATGTAACTATTGATCAAGTTAGTGAACTTGTGGGCAAAACTCATTCATATTGTCATATGCACATTAATTCACTTTCACAAGCATGTATTGTGCACCTTTATATGTAAGAATGCACATTGCAGCCCTTTCGCCATTTTGAGTTCACTCAATGTAATTGGGAGGTTCTGCTGATATTGTTGTTTTAAATTTAGGATTGTCGCAAATGGGCAGTCTGCTCTTCGCTCGAAAGAGAGGATTTCGCGCTATATATTAAAACTTGAGGGACAAGTTCGACGCCTTCAGTCAGACTCAACGATTCTCTGTGCTCAAGTCGCAAAATATAAGGTTTCCCTCTCTGCATTTAGCCTTTCATTATCGGTTTGAGATGAATTGTTGTTGCCATGAGCATTAGCAGGACACCTATATTCGAACATTATTTTGATATATCGCCTTATTGACCTCTAATCGTCTTTAGTATCTTAGGTTCTTCAAATACTTTTGTGCGTTTATGCGCGTGCACCTGGATATATTATTTACTAGTGGACCTGTGATGGAGAGAAAGTTTGGGGCATTTCTAGGCGCACTGAACAAATATTCTGAAGAGACCCAATTCTTCCCTTCGGATGCGATCTAGCAAACTACACATGTGCATTTCCCCACTCATATTTGATTATTACTCATAACTACCCTGTGGTCGTTAGATTAATGTGCATAGTTATGTTTTTCATCTGATCTGACAGAGTTTGGACCACACATATTTGAGTGTGGACGAGGAGTACTGGTCAGTTTTTTTTTTTTAACGGCAAAAGAGTACTTTTCATTAAAGCTCAAATAGAACACACAGCAAGTGCAGAAGAGGGAAAACCAAAACCAGCACCCCCTTCAAGGCTTAAACCAGCAGAAAAACATACAAAAGAACATAGCTAAGCCAACCTAAACAACTAAAGGGAAGCAACCCAGAAGAGGATTATTTACAAGGAATCTACATAAGTCTTTATTCTCCTTGCTAGGCGTGATGTTCCTCCATGTGAAGATAGAATGACTCATAGCACTGCTGATTCTGGAACCAAGAGAAATAGGATCCAGGGCTTTTTCTGTTGAAAAATCCTCACATTCCCGTCACACCAAATTCAATAAACTGCAGCAACCAGAGAGAAGATAAGAAAAGATTTCCTACAGCTCTTCCCCTCAGAGGAGTGCAATTTTGTTCACCCTCTCTCCCTCCCCCTTATTGGTTGAAATAGTGTGGAACCCACACAAAGTGATGTCATGCTTACCTCTGCAATACACTTTTTGGTAAGCATGACATCACTTTGTGGTGGGTCCACACCATTTCAACCAATAGGAGGGAGGGTTTTGTTCACCCTCTTTTAGGGAGGGTGAACAAAACTCCACTCCCCTCAGAGGGTAGAATAAACCACTCCTTTTCTTCATCCCACAACTGAGGGCCTCTTAGCTCCTGATTTTTTCTCAAATAGCCAACCGCATGGCACTAAAATGGGGGCATTCACAAAATACCTGGTTATGAGATTCAGAGCTACCAATCATACACAAAACACAAGCTGCATTATCCTTCATCCATAGCATTAAGTTTATTTTGCAAGACCATCCATAGAATGAAGGCCCACCTAGAGACAACTTTAGGAAATCAAATCACCTTGCACCACTCCTTTTCCACTGGAAACTCTGATAGCATTCTGGGCAGTCTTCAAAGAATAGGAGAGTGCCCTTAAAGGGCTGCACCATGTAGCGTGCATCTCAGTCGTCCATCTCGACAATTCATGGTCCAGATCTTTAAAAAACTCTTCGCTGGAAGAGTGTTTTTTTTTAAACCGAACCGTTGAAAACACTTTTGGACGGTTCAAATGAACGCTACACGGTGGCATCACTTTAATAGCGGTTCACGATCCCCGCTTCCGGGTCCACACTACATCTCTTTGAAGAGATCCTCCAATGTTATGGCACACAGTTTCCCCAGCTAATGGACTTTGGGATTGGTCCCCCTTAAGGTGCACGTAAGCTGGTCCGAACACTTGGTTATCAACACAATGTACTTGTATCTATGGGTGTATGTGTCTCTAAAGAATAGGAGAGTATAACAGTCAATTTGCAAGTTCGGTTAATAGATGTAATTGTGCATGCACATTGGTCCAGCAATAAGAAGGTAGTTATTTGCTAATAATCATATGGGAGGGGATGAAAGCGCACATGACCCAGACCATGGGGAAAAAATTGAATATTTTGGGAATTCCATTTCCAATCATTAGGCTTTGAGTTAGATACAAATTTGAAAGCATGATATCCTCTTCCAGTTTTAATATCACTTTGGTTTAGTGAGTCAGACGTTGATTCCAAATTCAATTAGGAACTTGCGCAGTAAATTTTTTAACATCAGCTTCTTCTAACCATAGGAATCTTTTTCCGCTATTTTTTTTTGGTTTCTTTCAAGAGTAGTCAAATTGTAGGGAAGATCCAGATTTTACTCTGAATCAACTAACCATTTCAATATTCATCAAGTCTTTATAAACACACACGAACACACAATTTTCAAAGGCATCTACGTTCAATTCACACAACAAGGTTAAGGTCTGTCTCATTAACCTTTGTTGTTTTACTTTGTAGAGAGACGCAATGCATCTAGCTACAAAGAATGCTAAGTTGAACCTACAGTTACAAGCTATGGAGCAACAAGTTCGGTTGTGCAGTGGTAAGTTTCATGCAAATTTAACCTCATTATTGGCGTTTCCAAATGTCTTTTGCTGAGAAGTTTGGCGTTTTTCTTTCTGTATAGAAGTTTCGAAAAACGTTGAGTTTTGCTTTCACCTGGAGATGATGGTTATGTAAGTAATAGCGTCTAAATTTAGGTCAATCAAAATTCACACTTGCTGTTTAAAAAAAACACATTCACACTAGTGTGTGTTTCTTGACAAGATGATCTGACACTTTGAAATGTCCGATCTTCATACGATTTCAGTACTCAGACGTTGTGTGTTTTGTTCCCTTTGCATGTATAGAATTTGGTTCTTGGTTCTCAATAAAGCCGGTACATACTGATTTGTTAATTTGTAGCTATTAACTTTCAATCCTCTGTTGTATGCATGAAAGAACATAGGCTAATGAATGGTACAAACCTGTATGAGGATCACGCGTTATATGCAGTGAATATGCACATCTTTGCATATATAAAGTAGACATCTAACAATGTTTTGACACAGAGAGGTCTCTTATTAACCATTGTCCTACTACAACCACCATTATTCACGTCTAGTCTTTTGCTTCTGTATCGAACCTTTTAGTTATATTTGAAGGTACTAGGTCACTTATTGTGGGTGCTTTGGTACAGTTCTCAATGATGCGCTCAACCAGGACGTCGAGATGCTCAAGATTTCCAGTACCGGCAACCAAAAAACTCTGAGTGAATCATTCAGCTTTAAAGTGCAGCCGTACAGCCCATTAGCTTCTCCATCGACCCTGAAACCAGCCGTGCAGTACAGCCCGTTAACTTCTCCATCAACCACCTCTAGCACTTTGCCTGCAAGCCCAACCACATTTCCATCTCCTTCAAACTTGCAGTCACCGACGTATAACCCGAAAGCCTTGTTTTCTCCACGAAACACAAGTTTGTTTCCGGTTTCAAAGAAACCAGTTCCTCTGCTTGTGGATATGCCACCTTTCCGAAATTCCCGTTCCTGCCCGTCGAGTGGCCAAGTTCGCTTGACAACTCCTGCAAGTCCCCTTGATCAGAGAGAGTCTATCAGTCTTGCGGATGCAGAAAGTCCCCCATTTTCTTCCGTTGAAAAGATCTCCCCAAGGCAATAGCTACTGTGTGACTTGCCGATGGAGTATATGCATGCATGGTTATACGGAATTTAGGGCCTGTTTGGTTACACCGTCTTAATATTTCATTGTCTTATGGTCTTATTGTTGGTCCGAATCTAAACACTTCAAATTCAGACTCAAAATAAAGCATATAAGCCTAAAAGTGTGCAAATCAAATGGGCCCTCAGACGGCGAACTCCTCAATACTTTGCAGTAATATTAATGTATTTGTGAGACTTTCACTATTCAACCAAAATGTTTTTTTTTTTTCTTTTTTCTTTTTGTGTGTCACAATAGCTGGAATTCGAGAGTCATTGTAAATGGATGAGACGCCCCTTGTGTATCTACTTTTGACAATACTTGTAAACGAAATATTTATGTATTTGTTAATGTCAAATGTCAATGATCTGTTTTTTTATAAACCACATGAGGAATTTTTATTTTTGTTTTTATTTTTATCATGCACCACATGAGAGGTTTGGTTCACCTTTTATAAAAGCAGAACTATGTATAGAGGAAAAAGCCAGTAATTGACATTTCTGCTATCCTGAATCTGCAGATTTAGTTCTCAAACAACAAGGCCAAAAAGAAAAGGCTTTCATCGTGAACTAGTATGTACGTGTCCACCGGTGGACGGTAGAATTGATTTCCTAAAATTAGTCGATATGCGTGTAAGCTGACCAAGACACTCTGAATTATAACAAAAAACATATGGCCATTTCTTCAAAGCTTAGCACACGATTGTCCAATTCTCCTAATGAAGTGCATACAAGGAGCAATATACAACATTACAAAACTTTCAGCAACCCTTAACAAAAGATGCTTAAGTAGTATCTCGATATTCTTGATCAGTGAGCTTGGTAGAAGCAGCCATAAAGGTTATCAGACAATGAAGCTTCATAAATACATGATCCCACATAACTATCTCACGCCGTTATCCAATAATAGTTAGAAGATTGAAAAGTTAAGGATATATATGCACCGAATAAGTAAAGGATCAAAAGTAAGGAAGAAACTTACTATACTTATGCTTTTACTAAGCTTCGGAAAGTAAAACTGCAAATAGATTACATGTTAAGAAGTCCAAGAGGAGAGGGGGAGAGAGCATAAGAGAATTCTGGATATTTGCCCAATACTGGCAAGTTACGGTTTTTAATAGGAAAACCTATCACAATTATTGCAGACTTTCAATTTCCTGCTTCAAGTCTGGATGCCACGTGTCCTGGATATTATAGAGTTGTACAACGCATCTAACTTTTTTTCCTAAGTCTTTGATTTAATAATTCTGTTTCAATAATTTCTTTATATCCTTGTATCCAACAGTTCTTTCCATCTTGATTGCAATACTGGTATCCCATGGATCTATGTCTTCCGGTTCTATGTCACTACTGACATATCCTCCGGAGTTTGAGCTTCTCCGACTAATCATGCAAACTGAGTTTGGCTGAATACTTGTTCTGTTCATGGTGGAGATTGTGATGCCATAGGGACACCACTTTTGCACGTGATTTACAACTGCTGTAGAACAACTTGATCCTTGGAAGGGCCAAATAGTAATGCCTGATCATGTCTATTAATTTAATATCCTGCTCAACTTCATGTACACACACATATAATTATCCTTTTGCTCCTGTAGTGTCCATGACCCTAACTTTTTTTTCTCTCGAAATTGGCGTGTTCTGTATCTGTGTCCATGCTTCTTAAATAACTAATTAACAATATTGCTCTGGTAATTAAGGGAATTCCCTTCCCAAAATCATCTTATCCACCCCAGCCAAAGCTAGATTTTTGGTGCAGTTAGCAGCAGTTCACTCGGGCTTCCGAAATCCTCCTCCTATACAGCAGACAAGTTCATTCTAAATTGAAGCTCCATTCTAAAACTTTTGAAGTTCAATTTCCCTACTTGTGAAAAATGATTTCCATCTGTAGAAAACCCTTACGAAAGCAGTGAATCATTCCTGTTTTTTCACATTCCTAATGCTTATCCTAACTGTGGATTTGCTTCTAGAAGCATTTTCAAACTTCACTAGATCTTGTTTCCCTGCATCACAATTCCACAAGAAATTACTTAGAAATTTGTCAATTTCGATATCCGTTTTCTGGCATTCCAACAAGGACCTTTAATTGATGTTTAGCAGTGTAGGTACTAAGAACTGATCTAATCAGAGAAGTCTACCCCGAAAGGATAAATCTCCTCTTGAATCCTACATGCTTTTGAGTAAATCTCTCCAAAACTAAGTTCCAAGTTGATTTTAGCCTAGCTAGAATTTAATAGGCAGTCGTTGAGCTTTGCAGTTTGGTTCTACTGGAAATTCCTTTCTTTGATCCTCAATACTCCTGCCTCATAAACTACATAATATTCAAACTAAACATGACTTCAAAGAATTTCAGAATCCTCTTAGTTACCTTCACCTCCTCGAAACCAATTTTACATAAGAGTATTGTGCCATCAACAAATTGAAGAAGCGTTATGGCACTGGCCTGCTAACCTAAATACACCCCATTAAGCATTCCCAACTGATCTTTTTATAGATTGAATTTAGTTGATACAATGTCAACTACTCAATATTGAAAGAATTTTTACATGCATTTTAACACGTGCCAACTTTATGCATGGGCATTCTATATTCAGCTGTCTAATACATGGTCTAAATATAGGAATAGGATTACAATTGTCTATTAAGATTGCAATACTCTTCAAAATAGTGACTAACAGTTGTAACTACCATTCGTTAAGCATGGATAAAATTAGACAATACAGTTGTATTCACTAAGATTCGGGCGAAAGTTTACTTTTTGACTTCTGCCAGCTTAACCTTACATTTTTCTTGCATGGATGGTCTGTAGATAGTCGTCATAGTTGTATCCAACCAACGAGATTACTAATTGTTGAATCTCAGGGCCTATAAATACCTTCACGTTGCACCAAAAAATAGACGTCTGCATTAATTTCCAGACTCAAGCTTTTCTCCTTTTTTTGAACGGCAAAAATATTTATTAATCTTCGGAAACGGATTACAAAGATTAAAGGGAACCGAGGAAAATGGCATCACAACGCAAAAGAGACAACCCAACTAGGTTGGCGCCCCTCTAAGTGACAATCATATGCCACCACGGACCAAACGGGGAAATAACAAGGTTAACCGGAGGTCAACCCGAGAACATATACAGCCCATCACTAAAACAAGCTAATACACCAAAACCAGTAAAAAATAGATCATGAGAGATTCATTTGAAAACCAGCTGCACTGCACTTCAAGAGAACTTCCAGGTAGAAAAAATAAGAGCAGCAAAACACCCTCCAAAATTCAGCAGCAACAAGGCATATCAGCCTAAGCTTCACCAATTCAATCACAACAAAGCATCTCCAAAGAAGCAGCAGCAGGAATGACTTTAAAAAAAACAAAAGCTAACCAAAAACCCCCATGAACGAGTACAAGATATGCCCCAGCTTCAACAACTATCAGCAAAGTTGGTCTAGGCCTAGAATTGATCCTCTCCTTCGAAAAAGCTCTTCCCCTTCGGAATTGATCCAGAATCCAGACGCCCATAGATATGAATAACAGATCACTTACTCCTGAGGATGTTACCGAAATACAGCTGCTGCCAGTATAATGAAGAGCAGCATCAAAATCCATACAAATCGACCTCCATCATTTTGAAAGAGAGACCTTCAGAATTAATCCAACTCCCAGATTACAACGCCTTTAATGGTACTGATAAGAAATGAACTACTAGAAAAACCAACCCAGAAAACTGGAATAATCCCATCAGCTGCACCGACATCATCCACTTCAATGAACTCATGTTCGGAATGGCCCCAAACAGAGTTTATAACCTCCATTGAGATTGACTTAGCCCCTTAACATTCCATGATAATATATTCATCATATGACTACTCCACAGATAACCACTACTCCTCCTTGAGGCCCAAACCTCCTCAAGCAGTTTCAATTCAAAAGGGCAGCTCTCTCTTCATCTTGTTCTTCCAATACCATGATCCTAATAATAACTTCATCATCATCACCCATGTAATCCTCACCCATGATCTTTGCAACTGTCCAAACTACTTGAGCTTCATTAAGCAGTATTTTGTTTCTATTATTGATACCCTCGGATGACACTGAGAGTGCAGCTGCAGCAACAGCTGAACGGAAGACAACACATTTTTGTTTGCTTCTCCTACCACCCCTCCTTACACCATTTGATCTTGAAATTCCCAGAATTTCTTCAATAGATTTTTGTTTCCTTTTCCTTTTGCCTACCTCATTTCGAGACTCATTACCACCTTCTTTCTTTATTGGCAGCAACTTTCTGTTGTATGGGACAATGCTCCAGTTAGATGGACCAACATGATCAATAGAATTGGGACACACGGTTTGGTTTTCCAAAGAATTATTTGCCCTCAAATGATCTAACAACCAACTAGGCTCAGCATGATCTGAATGCCCATCCCTTGCATTATTTGAGCATTCCATCAAAGTACTCAAGACTCCCTCCACAGCCACAATCAATTTATTACCATTGTTAATGAGCATGCATATGTCTAATTCATTGCCAACCATATTTCCCACTAATCCAGAATTAGTGTCTTCTGAATCAGCCACCACTTCTTGATTGCTTGCTCCAACCACATTTCCCACTATAGAATTAAATTCTCCTGTTTCAGCTACCACCTCTTCGGCTTCTGAGTCCTCTACTACCGCTTCATTTTCTTCCCTCACCTTGTTTACTGCTATGGTCCCAATGGATTCTGCCTTTGACCTATCAGCTTCCGTGTCATACTTGTCTCTGCATCCTTCCACATCATCAGTCTTGCTATCATCTTCACCATTTGCTTTGTTCTGAGAATTAACTACAGATTCAAAAACTTGGCGTCCCTGGCATAAGCACTCAGCTTTAAGAAAAGTGTTCAGTACCAATTGTTCTTCTGCAATCCTGATTTTATAGATTTCACCTCTGCATTCCACATCCATAACTTCATTGATCAATTCCATAACTGATGTGTTTAATAAAACTTTACCGACCGCAAAGGATAAACATTTGGCTGTTTCATCCAAGACGTTTATCACCTCACCCCAATATTGACCTAATTTAGTAAAATTTACAGCATTCCAAAGATGAAGAGGAATGCCATTAAAATTAAGCCAAACTAAACGGCAGTGGGGAGGTTTAATTGTATACTTTTCCCATTTATGCGTCTCAATGAACCAATCTTTGAGCCAAGAAAATTTACCTTTGTTGAACATTGAATCCCTATCATCTGCGCATTGAAATGTCAGAACAACAGAGTCTCCTCCCATTACCCTAACTTGTATATCAGCATAACCAAGACTTTTTAGTTGATCTTGAACAAGTGCCATAGATCTCACTGGGGATAGCTTGGCAATTGCACTTCTATATAACCATTCATTCCCAACCTCCTTCAGATTCAATGGTTGTTTTGCCCTAATTGTGCGATTACCCTTGAGAGCATCCAAGTATGATTTCCTACGATGGTTATCCTCCTTACCAATTGCATCAATGGTTGCAGCCCTTTTTGGTTTCCACACTTTGTTCTGAAAATTCTGAGCCCGCAGCCGTTCATTATCCTTCGCTCCAACATTCCTAGGATGTTTCAGATTGAAAGATCTAGAAAACCCATTCTTTTTCTTTGCAACTTGAATCCTCACCTTGTTTGGATCATTGCTGCTATCAAATCTTGCTTCTTTAACAAATAATTTATGACCCCAGATCCACAGCCTATTAACTTTCTCAATCGCCATATACGCTTCCTCCTTTCTAGCATATCGCACAAATCCAAAACCCTGACCTGAGCTCTTGCTGATCTTATTTGGAATGAAGAGGTCACGAACTCTACCAAATTTTGCGAATAATTTGTGTACCCAGACATTTCTGATCTCAGTTGGTAGGTTATCAACAAAAAGAGTTATTAGTTTTTCTCCTCCTTTGAACTTCCAGTGATTGTTTATCACTGGAGTCCAGCCAAATTCCTTCACTCTATTATTTGATCTTACCTCTCCATTATTCTCCTGAAATCTCACTCCATTTTGCGTCTGAATGCCTCTTTTAAAATATCCATTGCTTCTACTCTGAAAACCCCCAAATTTCCTCCCCTGAGATTCCTTTTCTCCTTAATCTGCAAAACCCTCTCTCCCCTCGTTGATTTTCATTTTTTTGCAAGACAAGAGATGGCCAAAAGCAAGCTCCCAATTTCTTTGTGGCTGCTCGCCCTCCTGTTTTCCCCGAAACCTGCATCCACGACATTAACAGAAAAGAACTACCCATTGTCAAACAATGTTGCGGCTCTTCTACCCAACAATGCAGATTATATCCTCGCTGGAAATGTGGCTCCTCCTCCAGATGACGAAAGTCACTATTTTACACCTTTTCATTCCCGCAAGCTGAGGGAAGGCTTCAGGTTGCTTAAAGGAGGGAGGTCCCGAAGCAGTGGAATAAAGAGGACTAACTTGTCTCCAGACCCAAGTCCTTCAGGAGAACCTAGTGAATCACATGAAGCGATAGTGAATGTAATGAGCAAGATTTTTGGGATTGTGCTTCTTATTGTTGTTGTTGTCGTGGTGGTTGCTGGTTGTCGCTCATTATGTCACGCCACTGATGCTGTTGCGACTATGCTTTCATTCCTTAGTGCTCCTCTGCATTTTCTTTCTCGTTGTTCATTCACTGGTTAAGAAGTTTCGGGTCGTTATTATATGTTCTACCATTTTGTTTTTATAAGAAACTTTATCTTTTCTATTTCTTTCGAAATGTCTTATAGAATTGCAGCACAAAGAGTTATTGTACATAATCAATTGGGCATTTCTTTATTTCGATGAAAAGATATCCTTTATATTCCACATTAATGATGGCTGGGATAGTAATGTTCACACTCTTGTGTATGTTCGCATAAATCTTACATCTCAAACCTTCAATCAATTTGCGATGGCAGTTCCTTTGACATTTTATTCTCGATCATCTAATAATCAAGAGGAAAATTAAAGAAAAAAAGAAAATAAAACAACAAATTGGAGAGAAAATTGAACTTGTTTCTTAAATTTTACTTCGCTTTCTTTAGAAACCAAACAATGGAAATATTTTTTTTTAAAATTTCTCTTTTTTTCCATTTCTTTGCCTATGTTCCAAACACACCAAGGAAAATAAAAGAAAGAAAGAGGTAATAATAAAAAAGAGAACTTTGAAGAAAGTGTGGAAGAAAATTGACTATTTCATCACGTTATTTTCTTCCCTAATTCCTATCGAACGAAATAAGGGGGAAGGAAAATTTCGTTTTTTACAGGTGGAAATTGCACACGAAACCCTTTCATTAGATCTAGTCTATCCAATAACTTTCTGGAAAATGACCCCGTTACAGGTTAGGGTTGTCACGTTAATCGACTTATCTGGAGTTATGGCTTACATCTCAAAGACGCACGATCGATTTAAATCAACACAATGATTTGTCTTCGGACATCTCATCTCACGCAAACGCGTGAAAACGGTCCTGGACTCTCGGGACGCTCTTGGTTACCCAAAAGAAAACTTCTCGAAAGTAAGAAATCGTGAGAGAACGAAATAGACAGTAGATTTCATTCGTTTGGGTTGTTAAAGGATGTGAGAAATGATAAGGTACTGTGGATCTTTGAAGGTCCATTGTGTTTCTTATCAAATCTCATTGGCGCCAAAATCTAGACATTTCTTTTCCCGCTCTTTGCCACAATCCAAGGGTTTCTTTGTATGCTTGGATGAATTTAGTAAATTTCCCCTCTTTTATTTCATGTCATAGGAAAAGAAGAAAGTGTCACCAGATTCACCACCCGCACAAGTATGGTGGCTGTCACCAACACATTCAATCCTGATAACAAAAGAAGAAGACTTTCAATGTCAAATCCCAAGGGGTCAAGGTCTGGGACTTAGGGTTTGCTCTATATGGTCTATAAGACGGAACTTTTTGAGGTCTCGCTCGTAAGCTGGCTCGGACCGAGTTATGAAAAAAATACACTACTTTGAATGTCAACCATGGCCTCTCCTCCTTGAACATTCTTTCGGTTGGGAGGGGCCGGATAAGGACATCGGGGATTCCATACTACTTTCTACTAGGTAATTCCATTAATTAGAGCATCTAGCTTTTACCCTTAGTTTTATTTATTTAATTTTGACTAAAAGTTTAATTTGATATGATTCATACGAGATATTGTACTGGACGAACTGAGCAAAAGTTTGAATAAAAGCATCATTCATGATATTGTTGTAAGATTGAGAATAGGGACAGAACTAGAATCTATGTACGAGGGGACTGTATGAACAACGAGATTTTAACATTACGTTTAAGAATTTAAACATTTGAATGTCTAAATAACTAGCAATATCCCGTGTAATGCACTTGAATTTTAAGCGGACAGTCGGAAGTAAATATTGCCCTGTCGATACACCACATCATTATCTCTAAGGGACTTTACCACACTTATGTCGGGAAACTAAAGTCTCACCACGTGTTAGTGGTGTTAGGAGTCTATTTAACACTAATATCCTTTCCTTTGTTTAGGGGAGGCCCACCATATAAACCTTTAATACCATAACAAAAAATTTACTACATAATCCTTGGGAATTTCAAATGGGGGGAGGCGTCGGCCTCCCTTAGCCCCTATCTAGTTACATCTTTGATTGAGAAGCACAAAATAGTCTTCTAAAATTTCCGTAAGGAATTAAGTAAACTTTTTAGTAAAACTCACTTTGATATAGGTTTTAGTTGAGGAGCCGATTGAGGTTTCGGAAGTTATTACTCACATTCTGTGTTGAAGTGAAAAAGGAGGTAGAGCTGGAGATGCTCTTATGGAATCATACAAGTAGGCACCACGGTCAAAGTAGTAAAGAAAGAGAAAATCCAGAAAACAACTAGGAATCGTTATACAGAAAAAAACTAACCCTGGTGAGTTGTTGTAGCCGAATGTCTGGGCATACTGCTTGTTCTTGCTTTCCACTTCAAAGTGGGAGGAGGAGGTATAATCGTTGGCCACCTATTTGTTATCCTCATAGCTCTGCCGTTTTAACTTGATAAAAGAATCTGGATACATCTCCTATGTTCATCCTGCCTTGGCTTCTCATGCATGGTTGTTTTCATTTACTGGCATTCATGAGATCAGATGATAAACATTGGACTTGTGTTCATTAATCTATTAGGTCGCCTAGTATTTGTGAAGAAATTTTGAATCATAATGACTAGATTTACCCAGTGCTAGATTGTGGGGAACTTTTACTTTGTGAGATACTGATCCTAATCTCAAGTTTATAAAGTTGGAGCCGCCTCCATGTAGTTTATTTCATGTTGCATTGCGGAATCGCCTTTACAAACTGCTTCTAGCTTGTGAGGATTTTGGTTGGATGCAGGCACATTTAGCTGACCCCATTTTTTTTTTCCGTGGTTTTAGTTGTCATGGGTTGTACTATAACAGTACGGTGTGAGATCAAGAGAGAGGTTAACAAGGAACTGTGGCTGGTTGAAAATCATGCTAGTTGCCTTTCGTTCATTTTTCAGGGATTCCGTCCAATCTCCATATGCTTTACTCATGATAGCCTTGCCTATTATGCTTGAGCCCTGATACTTTTTGGAATCCTGCTGTCATGGGCGTGTTTCGAGAAAGTTGAGTCTTGTGACTTTGATGGCTTTTGCCAACTTGTTTGGATCCGCCACAAATTTGGTTAGTGTCCTCCTTTCCTGGTAATTGGGCTTAAGACTACTCATATGGATCCAAGTTCTTGTGTATCTTTTGTTTCACCATGTCATTTGCATGGTCTGTTCTTGTTTCTGGCTTATAAAGATCTGATTTGAATCTACTTCTTGAGAATCAGAAACAAATTAGTGGTTTGAAAAACCAGACCAAACAGCATGGTTTCATTCACATTTGGCCAGTGTTTTTCGAATTTTTTGATCTACCCTACTTGGTTCAGCCAGGATCCTCCGCACCCCTGCTTTACATACTAAACCGGTAATTGCAATAGATATTTTGCAACAAGAAGTCCATTGTTCTTAAGAAACCTGTTTCGATGTGAAGAATTTGTTAACAATTCATCGCTTTATGTTTCAGTTTATCACCATGATTGAGATTAAGATTGCTATTAAACAGATTCCACAATGACTTCTATTGTACAGATTTCATGATCTCAAACAAAGAAGAAGAAAGAAATAAAGAAGTTGAACGATTTGAAATAAATCATTAATTGAGGTATCCTGACGAGCCAATGAGGGGTTTGTCCCCGTGTTTGGCTTTCTGTAGAGTACAATAAATATGGTATTGATATTGTGTATCACTGGTACAAAATTTGTTTTGCTATCTGTCAGAACTAAATCTACCTCCACCTAGACGCACCTTTTCAATCATTTAATTTTCTTCTACGTGTGATTTGTTTCTTTCCCTTGCTTAAAAGTTGAGTCTTCATATCTTTCTAGAGTGTATATCTAGAGAATTTCCTAGGAATTTACAGGACTGAATTAGGATTTGAGCCGTCTTTAGTTGATTTTGGTACTCCGGCTTCCATCATTTCTGCTGCCATGGAATGAGGCTTCACTGAACCATTTGAAGAATGATGTTTTTGCTGATGATAAGCCTCCTCTGTCCATATCAGAATGAAAGCCACCATAATCACGGAGAGAAACACAAGCGTGGCCCACACCATCCGCGTGTATCTCTTCAGTGGTTTGCAGTGACTCTGAAGGATTTCTGAAAATGCTTTTGCTACAGACTGACATTCAACCAAATTCTCCATACCTGGATAGACATTGAGAATGTTCTGGAGTGAAGTTGTGTAGGCCTCCACTGTTCTTAAATCTGCAGCAGAGATTAATCCTCCTTCGCAGGTTCCATTACTTGTATCAGAGCAGCTAAACATCTTCAATGCCTTCAAAACATTGAAAGAAAAGAAGGTTAATTTTGACTCAGGTCATCTATGTTCATTCGCATGTTATACCATTGTTTGGTAGCGTTCTTTGTGGGAAAATGCTTTTTTTTTTTTTTTTTTTGGTTTGAAAAACATTCCCAAAAAATGTGTTTGGGCATGCATACACATGTTTTGGAAACCTAGTTTTGGAAACAATGAGGCGTGATTTGAAGATAAACACAATCACCTTTTCTCAGAAATATTTTGGAAATTTTGAGAACTCGTTATCATTTTCTTAGAAAGAAGAACAGTTGTCAACTGTGTTTTGTTTCCATGTTTCTAGAGTTTCTGAAAACACAAACCGGAAACGTGTAAGAAAAATGTTACCAAGCAGGCTTTGGATTTGTATCATGTTTTTGGGTGCAAATATAATAAATGAATATCATTGTCCTTGATGAGCTTAAAGTTAGGGATTAGAAATGTTGCTTGAAGTCAGTATACCTCAGGGATGTCTCCTATCTTGATACTATTAGCTGGACAGTTATCTGGTTGATATATATACCCCGGTGGTGCTGAGAAAGGATTGCAGACTTGAACAACGTTGGCATACGATTCTGATATGTTCATGTTCACCTGTAGATTTCCATAACAAGATATTAATTTTCTGTGATTAGAAGTTGAAATGATGAAATCATTCATAGGTAAGCACTGTTCTTGTACCGAAGATATGCAGACTGGGCTTTATATCCTAGAAATCTATGTTCAAACAAAACTGTATTTTTGAATGCTTCACAATATGTTATTTAGAATCGTTGGCTCATTTCGCTGCTTGATTTATCCCAAACTTTAGATGTATACTTTCCTATGCAGAGAAACAAGAAATGCAAGGGTAATAAATGTGTCACATGTAATAATTTGCCCAGATTTTAGCATCCCATCCCTGGCATTATCATGTATGGGATTATATACGAAAGATAAGAGCCTTTTGGATTTCATGCATTTTGTTTCTGATCCTTTAATTGGGAGGTTAAATTGTTAATAGCATCAGAAAAGTGGTGTGTTAATCTGCGATCAGTTGCTTTTGCAACTTGAACAGCTGCCAAACTTCAGTAGACATTTATCAAAACGAAGGGAAACTCCATTAAGTGACATGAATCTTCTGATTCATTTAATTTGAAAAATTCTTAGTTTCATTATTGGAAAAATCTCAGTTTCAATGTTCACCTCATTGACTAGGTTGTAAATCCCTGCGCTGACATCTGATAGTAGCGACTTTGCTGAAAGCAGTTCCTTGCAGGGGAGGATTGAGCTCAAGCTGCTATTATAAGGATCCTTTTGGAAGTCTTCAAGAGCTGTGCAGGTATCTCCCTCAAACCTGAAATCCATCAATTCAATTTCCACTTTAGTCTCAAACTTCTTGGTTTCAGTACTTCGCTTTTACACGTACATATCAATTGCGAAAAGCTACAAAGCTTGCAAGAAGGAAAGAGTTTGGATTTACTTTTCTAGGAAGAAGTAGACCCCAAAGAATAGCCAGCATAGGACTGTTAGCAACCAACAGATTACAATTAACCTGTTTTACGAAAAACAAATTTTATGAGAAATTTGGTTTTATTAATTACCCTTGAGGCAATCAAATGGTCAAAAATCTACTTACGCCTTGAGTGCCCTTTGTAATTTCAGCATTCCAAATACTGCAGCCAAAAAGTTCAGTACAGTTACATTGTGCTGAAATCTCGGTAACTAAGAACTTTGTGTTCTTTTTACTTGAATCATTTCAGTGTTTCATTTTAAACCACAGAACTTTCAGCCATTTCATTCATATTATTACTTTTCACATACTTCAACCTGAGCTTAGCATGGCTCTAAGTATTGGTCGATACCTATATATTTTTAGGCTATGATGCAGCTCCATTTTGGTACTCTAGCGGACAGTGAAATGGTCAGTCACTATAATAGTCGGTTTATAACTGATTCAGTACCTGGTTCACTAGAAAAACGGCTAATGATTTTGCAAAATGCATGATTGCTGGACTTGATTCCTACTACACAGGGCCGGCCCTGGGGTGAGCCTAACAAGCCCTCGGGCTTGGGCAACCCCCCACCCAGGGCAATCACAAAAGAAAAAAAAAAAATTAACCAATAAGTATGTAATAAATATATAAGTGAGGGCAAAACCACAGTAATTGATGTCAGCCAATCGGAAAGGTTCCCTTTCCCCGTAGGATTCGTCCGGGTTCGATTTATGGGAACACCCTTTGCCTTTTTATTTATTTTTGTTTGCCCAAGGGCCTCCCGTTATTCACTCTCTTGGGTAGGATAGACTGTCCTTCGCTTCATCTTTTTCTTTCTGTAGAACATCATTTTTTTATTATTTGCTAAAGCCTCCTACTATTACTTCTTTTCATTTTGTTTTTCCATGTAA
>JAXBDA010003881.1:0-31927 GCA_036023075.1 Gaultheria prostrata | reverse complement strand
CCCCCCCTCTCTCTCTCTCTGCTAGGCATGACATAAGCATGATGAGGTAAACGCGATGAGGTAAGCGGGGTGACATAAGCGTAGGGCTAGGGTATGTAGTAGAAATTTTCTATTTAAAGGTGTTTTGGTGCTAGATACACAAACAAGTGTACAACAATTAGACACATGCCTAAATCTAGTAGAAAATCTAGGTGAATCTACCATTTATGGAAATAATATTATGTGTAAGAAAATCTAGGGGAGAATCCCATGGGATTTTGGTTAGATATATGTACATACACTTGTATGTACACATGTTTTAGGAGTACAACACAATCCTATAAAATCTAGGAGATCTTAGGAAATCTAGGAAAATCTTAGGTAATCTAGGTTTTAATGAGGGAATTCTAGAGAATCAAATCCTATGGGATTTTTGTACACATGCATGTATATATCAACACATGCTAAATAGGAAGTTGCTAGGTAATTCCCTCCCTCTCTCTCTCTCTAATTATTGGAGGGGTCAAAATTGAATTCAAATTGGTCAATGGTGGTCAAAATTGAAGTTAATGAAGGGTTCTAATTTTGACTACATAGAATGTGAGTGGAGGGAGAAAATGGACTAGGGTTAGGGGCAAATGTGGGAGACCTTGTAATAGGATTGTGTGGGATAAAAATAGTAATGCACGTATAAATATGAATATACAAATATTAGGGTCCGAAGTAGTATGTAAATAGGTTTTCAAAATATTAAAAGAAAATAATTGAATTAAATAAAAAAAATTCCCCGAAAATTAGGGCTGTTACACTATCTCTCTCTAAAACTTCTCCTCTCGCCTCATTGGTATATTTTGTGTCCTGTTTTGATATATGACATTAAATGTATTACTTGACAGTTCTATGAGTCAAATCACAACCTATAAGTTAGTATGTGAGTTTTTGATTATTGGACTAGTAGCACACAAGTTACATAGTTGACTTTCTATGATCATCTCTTAAAAAAAAGTACGCATCTTCCTTAAAAAAATAATCATTCTTTCAAAAGTAGCCTTTTCTATTAAAAAATAAATACAGACGCTTTTGTTTTGTAAAAAAATGATACACGGTCACTTGAATTGTTTTCTAAAACTCGTGAAACTTAAAGTTTCAAACAATTATAAAGTTTTCGTGATAATAAATATAACAAATTGTTGTAAGGTCCATTATAGGTTTTCCTAACATGTCTAGTCCACCTCATATTTCCATAACACCCCTAATCCATTTTTTTTTACATTTCCTAAGGTACAAGGTCCATTCTCCCTTTTTAATAGACAAATATACACCCACATTAATTTAATACATAAAACACTCTGCCGGAAAGTTCACCGGTGCCGGGAAAATTCCATCGGCGCCGGAAAAGTCGCCGGAAAATTGGACTTCGCCGGAAAAGTTGCCGGCGCAGATAATCATATCTGGAATCACAAGATGTGGTTATCTAGACTCATAAGATGTGGTTATCTGGACTATATCTTTTTTTTAAAGACTACTTTGGACCAGATGTGGTTATCTAGACTCATAAGAGGTGGTTATCTGGACTTTATCTTTTTTTTAAAAAACTTAATTGGGATCAAATCCTTATCCACCTACATGTAAGACAATTCACAAAAAAATATTTGAATAAAAAAAATGGAGAGTGGGCTTTACAAAACTCGCGAATTGGGACTTTTAGAGATTAATATTCTCTGTCTTTTCCTACTACTTTGCTTTTGTGAACTTTAAACTTCCACTGTATAAAAAAAAAAAAAAGGGAAGTAAAAGCATTTTTTTTTGTTCTGGCCGATGTATACACCCAAATCCAAAGGAATCAAGTCTCTTTTTGTCCCTTGGTCATCATGTGGACGACTATTTTCCTCCTCGCAAGAGGTCTCGGATCGGCGCCCCTTTTCTATTCAGCGGAGAAATCTTTGAGGAGCAGCAGCCAGCCTCCATTGAAATCTTTCCTGATGAATGCCTCTTTGAGGTCTCGGATTCCGGCGACCTTCCCCACAGAAAAACCATCGGAGTGGAATTCAAATCCGTAGATCTGAATATATCTGCATCTGGAGCGATTGCATCGATTGATCCACTATTTAGCGAAGAGAGTACTTTAGAGAGAGAGAGAGAGACACGTTCTTCCTCGTTGAAGAAGCCGTGAGACCCTCTCCGTCGCGCCGTTGCCGACTGGCAGTCGCCTCACCACGGGAGCCCGCCGTCGTTGCATCAGACGCGTGAGGACTGTTGTACAAATGTTATTGTTTTTTTTTAAAGAGGGGTAACCTTGAACTTTTAAAGAGCCAGTGGACTGGAAGTGTTTCAGAATTATAGGGTGGACCTGGGATATTAGGAAATGTCTATAGTGGACCTTTGGCCAACTGGCCTTAATAAATAATCTTGAACTGATATTTCCAACTTAAGGAGATATTGGTACGTTCTTTCACCGAAAAGACTCAGACTCAGACAAATAAAATTAGAAGTATAAGAGGCAAAATTATACTATGTATAAAGTTGAGAGGGTCCAAGTGTATTTTAGCCTGGTTTATTAGGCCAAAAACATAAGCATAACTGATATCTTGACTGAAAATACAAGGACTTGACAAATAAAATGAGAAGTATATGATGCAAAATGACAGTAAACATAAAATAGAGGGCTGACAATCAAAATTAGAAGATACAAGTCAAGGGGTGCAAAATGTATTTTATCCTTGTTTATTAGCCGAAAAACATAACCAACCCCCCCGCCTCTTCTCCCCTCATCTCTCTCTCTCTCTCTCTCTCCTCTTAACTCTCTCCCCCCATTCGCACCCACAGGCTTCACAAATCTCTCTCTCGTGTTAGTACTTTTTATTTTTATTTTCAAGTTTTTATTTTTATTTTTCCTATTCCTTTTAGTAATTTTTTCGAAACAACAATCCTTCGCCGCTCCCTCGAACTCAAATTCAAACCTACCCCTATGGCTTTTCACGTCGCTTGCCCAATTACATGGTTCGCATCCTCTCTTTCTCTCTCTAAAACCCTCAATTCACTCTCCACGCACCATTCTCTCACTCATTCTCTCTTTTCTATTTTGCAGCCGGCGAATCTGCTTCTGCACGCTAGGGTTTCCGCGCGAGCTGCAGAGCGACAAGGCCAAGGATGAGTTCTTGGAGCAGGTGGCTAGGGTTGGGGACTTCTTCAAGGATCCGTGGTTACTTAGGGTTACAGACAGAGGCACTACTGTCCAGGTCACCGTGCCCAAGGTTGTTTTGCCCCCGCCGCCACCTGTGCCTGCCGCGGCCACGCTGGGAGAGGGCGGATTAGGTGGGGATGTGGAGGATTTGTTGCTGTCTGCGCAGACTAAGCGAGCCGCGATGCAGAGGAAAGCTGCGGTCGCGTCCATGGCGGCGGAGGATTACGCAAGGCGGTTCGAGTCCGGTGCTTTGGCGGTGAGATTTTTCTGACTTTATCAAATTCATGATGATAATAAAAGCATCTCCAGCCCTTACTCGTGTTTTTACTCAAATTAGGTAGAAAGGGTGAAAGCTTTCATTTGGCATGAAGCACTTCAATGCAGACTTAAACCTATGCATAAAAGTTTGACTCAAAGCTTTATCAATGGCAAAGTTGTAAATTTGAGAAGCACAAAATAGCCTTCTAAAATTGAGTAAATATTTGGTTTCTCCCTTGATTTGAGCCAGGGTTTGAGTAGAACTGAATTTAGTATAGGTCTAAGTCAAGGGTTGGAGTGAGCTTGGGTAGTTTTTACTCGAATTTAGGGTTTGAGTAAGAAAAAGGTAAGGGCTGGAGATGCTCTAACTTTTGTTGTTTTTCCTTTGTGTTTTTAAATTTCTGGCTTTTGGAGAAAGTGAAGTGTGTTAGGGTTTGAGTAAAATAACTTTTGTTGACTAGGCAGTTTTTCGGTTTCACGCAAGCTCAGGTTTTCTTGAAGAGCAGCGATGTACGTCCAAATTAGGAGATGGGTTGGCGTTGGGGAGTGGCACTCACTGCCATGAGTTCCATGGTTGGTAGTGGCAGGATCCTGCTTCTTAGCCTTTATAGTTTATATATGGACGCTTAATGAGACCACAAGCTCTGTTAGCTCCCAGGGGATTTGGCCCTCCATTAGATATTTTAGTGTCTGAATCATCTCCTTTGTGAATATTTTAAATGGCTCTCCAAATGGAGTTGTTAAGAATCGAAACAGTTGTGTAGCTTTTCATTGAATACGTGAAGCTTTTTATAGTTTTGCATGCTAATGATACCCGTGATAGAATCTTTCTTGCTCTCCCAAAGTAAAGATAAGATACGAAAAAACTGTTTGTTTTATATTTGTTTGAAACACGCGGTTGCTCACACACTCACTTTTGTGCTGCCGCACCTTTTCCGCTGTCAGGAAATTGGAGTCATTTGATGCATATGTGCTTGTCCTGGAATCTTAGTCCTCTTTTAATTGTTTTTTAATTCTATAGTATCTCATTGTTCCTTTGGCAATAGCAAAGTGTACTTTCCTACGTGCAGGATGCCTCTATAGATCTTCCCGCAGAAGATCAAGGTCAGTCTGGCGTAAAAGTAATGTGTCGGCTATGCTATTTTGGTGAAAATGAAGGAAGTGAGAGAGCAATGAAGATGCTTTCGTGCAAAAGTTGCGGCAAAAAGTATCATAGGAGCTGCCTGAAAGCTTGGGCTCAAAGGAGAGGTAATGGCAAGAAGTATTGCTGTATCATAGGATACTTTAATACTATTGGAGATTTTACATATTTTTGTGGATGATCGCAGATTTATTTCATTGGAGTTCATGGACCTGTCCGTCATGCCGAATATGTGAGGTAATTCCTAATTTCTGATTGCCCTTTGTTACCATATGAGACAAAGTTGGCAATATGGTCATTTCAGTATTAGCTAATCTGTATCCTTTTTCATATAGTTCTTAATTTCACTGAACTGTCACAGGAATAACTAATTTTAGCCGAAGCATTGTCTGTCTTGTTACCAGTGTCGCAGATTAGTTATTTTATTTATTGTCCATTGCTGGCTTCTTGAATTTACTCCTTTTTTATTTATTTATAAGAGTTAGTTTTTTTTTTTGGAAACTATCAGCATATGGGTTTCTAAATCTAAATTGGAAAGAACTTCATAATCAAGGGCGCACCTAGTAATCATTCATCTTTTGGGGGGTTGTAGGGCACGTGTCGGGATGGTCTAAGGCGCACCGAAACCAAAAGTTAAACAAAAAACGCATTAACATATGAAACTCCAATGATTATATTTTCACCTTTTTGTTTGCCTCGGTACTTTAGGTTTCACGTGCATATGTATTCATGTATAGACAATGTGCATTAAAATGGCGTAAATTGAAATGGATGGCCCCAAAAGGCTAGGTCCGTGTATTTAAACATTTTCTTCTTTCCCACAGTCTTATTGGATCAGTATTTGTGGGGAACGATCAGAAGTGGGTGAACATTTTTTTTTTCTCTTCCTAACTTAGCTATATGTCACGCCTATCCTTGATATTTGACTATTTACATTCTTCCGGGATAACGTCAAAATAGCAGCCTTGTATGTTTTTATACCCACCACAAAGCCCATACCTGCTAGGCTGCTACAGAGTATTATAACGGAAAAACTACTTTCTGTCTCTTATTACACTGCAGTCCTGCATTTAAACCATGACTATTTACAGTCTTCCGGGATAATGTCAAAATAGCAGTGTTATATGTTTTTTACCCACCACAAAGCCCATACCTGCTACAGAGTAATATAACGGAAAAACTACTTTCTGTCGCTTATTACACTGCAGTCCTGCATTTAAACCATTTAAAACTAACTGTTTATCTCAGCACTAAGCAATCTAGGGAAAAGAAAGCTAACCACTGCATACAAACTACCTAGGCCAGGAGAAACCAACTGCAAAATTATTTCCCTTGGTCTGCCTGAATGTAAGGGGGCCGCAGTGAGATAATAAAATCCCTCCTCCTTGTGAATTTAATTAGCAACTTCTATTGATCTACGACTTGAAGTTAACAAAACGTAATGTATTCCCTCACTGACTCTTTTTGTGGCTTTATCCTTCTTCCTTTAGCTTTCCTCTACGTCTTGGGCTTCTAAATGTAGTTGTTGCTTGTTAGCGATCGGTCGATGTGGTATTTAGAATGAGTGATGATATGGCTATGGTATCACTAATGGGAGTAGTATGCCCAAATTAACTCTAGAGGCGGTAGTTCAAAATGATCTAGTTTTTTTGGGAGATCACGGAGCTATGGCATCACTAAAGGGAGTAGTAGGCCAAAATTGACTTTAGAGGAGGTAGTCTGAAAGGATCTAGGTTTTTTTGAAGATCACGGATCAAAATGCCCTTGAATAGCTTAATGGATAAAACAGATTCTAGTGGCCAACTCCAATTATTTGGACTTGAAGTTTGGTTTGGCTAGTTGGAGCCCTTTTTCTCGAAGGATTTCTGAAAGCCAGCCACTTGGGCAAAATCCACGAAACAACCATCTATACGCTGCAGTTGGGCCTTGTTTAGTTGTCAAGAAAGGATGGGAAAGCTAGCTTTCTCACATATTTTGGAGTGTTCAGTTACCAGGAAAGTAATAGGATCCTGGAAAACGATTTTCCCACCAGGACTCACTTTCCCTTAAAACAGATCTTGCAAAATATATGGAATTTAGCGTCGCGGGAAAGTGCTAACCTCTCTTCATTCTCAATTCTTTTGCGCCAACGTTCTCCCTCACTACTTCATTTCTCTTATATCGTACAATTCTCCATTTTTTCTTTATTTTATACTATAAATATAGGCAACATAATCAATATATTGGTTTTATGGATGCATGTCTTTAATTTTTCTCCGTCTTTTATTTTGTTTGTACCAACAAATCATCATTGGTTAAAATTACTTTTATTTTTATGTTAGTTATTTATTTTTTAAGCATTCAAATAAGCCGGCCAGTTGGCTTACTTTTTTATTCAATTTTTATTGCAGTTATTAGTTTCTGTTAATTTTTTGTCGATTATATTTTTGTCTATACGACAGAAATCGAAAAAGTAAAATTTTATGATCAAAACTCAAAATTCTTTGAATAAAGAGAAAAATAAGGAAAAAAAACTTTTTGCCTTATCTTTATGTTTATTAAAAAAAAATAGAGTTTCTATCATTATTTTTTATTTTTCATATTCCTTTCCTCGAGACAATCCAATAATCCACAAACACGAAACAAATTGATATGAAAAAATTGAATAGAGACGAAAAAAAGTTAACTGACTTATTAAGCCAAACTAGACTAAATATTTTCTCAAGGCTGATTTTAGAGGTGTCTGATGATTCAATGGTAACAATTCGTTTGTATTAATTTTTTGCCTTGATATACAGCTCCCAAAATTACTTTTATTAGAAATAGCTATTGAATCAAGATAAATGAAGTTTCCCGTAAGTTTCTTTCCCTTGGCAAACGAACAACTAAATTTTAGTTTTCCTGTATAATTCCTTTGCTAAATAAACACTCTCGGGAAAATAGATTTTCTTTTCCTTTACTTCACTTCAATTCACTTTTCCCAGGACTAACTTTTCTACACAACATTCTTGACAACTGAACAGAGCCTTCATAGCATTATCAGGAAAAAATTGAAAGCCAGGTAATAGTGGTCCAGCCTCTGTGCACGAATACGTGAAGTTACCCAGAATAAGTCAATTGAGATGGCCTTTAGGATGTGTTACAAATTTGTCTGTTGGATGCTGTCTCACTAATAGGTCATATGCGACTAGTGAATACACTTCTAAGAATGACCGTCTTTGACAGACGGAAGTTTTTTCCTTGTTTTGGTTACAAGCCATGCTTTATAAAGCACCAAGGGGATGTGTTCCCTTATACAAGAGAAGAACAAGGTGGGTTGAAAATAGATTGTTCAAATTGTCATACTCAATAAAGGGTTACGATGTCTGGAATTGCTTGATGGTAAGGTTCATTGCCCTCTACTCCTACTTATACAAACTCAAGAAATACTCTCGAGCTCAGAAATAGTCTCCTCTATTCCTTCATTGTACTGTTGGTTCATTTCCCCCCAAATATTAATAATCCATACGACACATGAAGAAGTCACAACCTTTGTTTGTTCTCTTCTGAATTCTTCCTAAACGCAAGCAATGAAGAAGCCCCCCTAAGCTACAAGGAAAAACAAGTTCCACTCCGAACTAAGCATGAATCAAGAAACTCTATGGCCTCATGGGCAATGTGTATGAGAGTGATTAGCCAGTTCTCCATCTTCCTAAGAATAAACTAAAAATTTATCAAAATATGATGGCTACAATCAGATTTTTAACTGGGAGTATCTGCCAATATATATCTGATGCATAAGCTCACTCCAAGATAGGTGACTTTGGGCCCAAAGATCTCTCCTAGGAAAAGAGGAACCCTTGTGGTTTTCCAAAGCTAGATAAAAGGCTTTGCCTTATAATGGCAAGCGCTCACCTTGAGGCATACTCTCCTCACTGGTAGAAGTAATCCTATAAAGCTTACATAGTGTACCATCAATTAGTAATCTCCTAATCTTGGAAATTCATGCAACCAAAAACTCGGTTGCTTTCTTCCACAAATTATTTGAGAGCTAGACAAGCCACATTAGGGTTCTCCTCCCAACAGCTTACCTGCAGACGAGCTATCTAGGCTTGTGTTTGACACTTGATGCAATATACAAAATCATCTAATTTGGAACTCTTGGCTTGTGCCTTTTGAAACTCTCAACCTACACCTGCAACAACCATCATGTTACAAATAGTTGTTAACTCTTAACCTTTGTTCAATAAAATAAAAAAATTAGGTAGTCTGATAAATGCGTTGTGATTTTATCCTATTTATGGGCATGTCAATGATTGGAAAGAAAGCTTATAGAAATCTTAGCAGTATTGTAATAAATTAAGAATATACAAGGTGTGTATAGTTGTTATTTGTTAATGCAATGTTTTTTAAAACATTTATTGAATGAGCCAAAGGTGTAAGCTAATGAATCTGAACGTATGTTTTGAAAAATAACTTCAAGTACTGTGTCCCATGTTTATTATGATCTTTTAATGATATGCTTCATGCGGAAGGCCTTATAAAGATGAGAGAATTGGAAAGAGAATAAAAGTCCATGAGACACTGCACTCGTGCAAAGTGGAATTGCAAAAAAGGATTCTGGTAGCGGCTGAACAACCTTCAGACTAGAGGTGAAAATAAAAATCGGAGAACCGGACCGAACCGAGTTTTTTTTCGGTTTTTTATTTGACCGGTTTGGTTCTCAGTTCAGGAAATTTTAAATTTTGAAAACCGGTTCGGTTCCCAGTTCTGAGAGTTTTTTAACTGAACCGAACCGAACCTGTATATACATTACCTTAAAAAATGTAGGGGGGAGAGATCGAACTCCCGTTCTCGCACAAGGAAGTCAAGCACTTGACCTCTAGGCTGTTCAACCATTTATGTTTAAACCAGGAAACAAATATATTTATTACCTTTTGGAGATCCCTCAACCCATTTTATATTCCAAAATCCCCTAAATCTCTCATTCATTTACGCCTCCCAAAGTCTGTCCCACTCCCCTAGCAAAACACAGAACGTAGTTCTCTCTCTCCAAAGAGAACATGGCGGATTCTAGCGCGAAGACTAACTTGGAATCCATCAGGAAGTGGATCGTCAAGCACAAGCTTCGGGCCGTTGGTGATTTCCATTGACAACACAGAGAGAGTGAGAGACGCCCATCGATCTCCCTCCCTTTGATTCTGCGCCGATCCATGATGTAGATCTGTACAAGGTCCGATTACATGATATTTTGGTCGATCTTCATCTACCTTCCTTGTTTTAGGTCTGATTACATGATTTTTTGATGTATATATGTATGTATATGCCACTGTAAATATGTAGATCCGGTTTTTTTGATGTACATACGAATGTAAGTCTGGTGTATATACATGTATATATATATTTATCTATATGTGTGTATTTTTTTCATTTTTTTTAACACAGATGTATGTTTTTTCCTTTTTGCTCGATCTATTCTCTCTCTCGACAAACCAAACCGAACTCTAAACCGGACTGAACTGGATAAACCGAACCGAGAACCGAACCGACCTTATAAAACCGGTTTCGGTTCTCTATTCCTCACGAACCGGTTTTCCCCGGTTCACTCAAAAACCTCCGTGAACCGGTCCGAACCGAACCGGTTTCACCCCTACTTCAGACACATGAAACTCTCAAACTAGGTTACCTGGAATGCGGATCTCTCCAATATGACAAATGGAATTGCAAACATGCCAGGCTACGTGTGTACTTTCAAGTGCCAAACATCCAGCAATAAAATTTTTGTTACAATTGCGACTGTAAAACATATTCTTTGCAGCATTATGATCATCTAGTTGTGGTACTTCTTTATTGCTGCAGTGGCCTTAACTGTCGACTTTGATAATTGTCAACATGTTTGTTTGACTTAATTATCCTTATGTTGTCTGTTTAGCTTAATGTCTAACTGATAACAGATTCATAATTGCAATGCGCTGCTAAATTTTCTGTTGTCTGGTTGGTTGTATTCCAGTCAATCTATTTATTATGACCCGTTTACATCAAAGCTGGTTTATGATCACCTTGCATCTTGTGCACTACTGAAATGTGCTCTGTTCATTCTAGGTCTGCCGAAGGACTGGAGATCAGACTAGGTTCATGTTCTGTAAAAGGTGTGATGGTGCATACCATTGTTACTGTCAGCAACCTCCTCACAAGGTTGGTGGTTGATTCCTTATCCCTGGTGTTTATGTTGCAATTGAAACAGTTTTCCTTATGGGATTTTGAACGCTGCAGAATGTGAGCAATGGACCTTATTTGTGCCCTAAACACACCAAGTGTCACAGCTGTGGATCTAATGTCCCTGGAAATGGTCTAAGCGTAAGGTATCGACTGTTAGCAAAAGTTAAGAACCTTATATGTCTATGATCCCAGATGACATACTGACGTTTGAATGGTAGCTCTTTCTTTTGCAAGTGATGAAGCTCCTTTAAGTATGAATTGGTCTTTAGTTTTTGGGGCTTGTTGTATTGTTCTTGTATATTGCGATCATAATAAGTGCTGAATATAAAGATTTCCATAATTGAAAATGTAAGGAGAAGAAGTGCCTCTGATGATTTGCTGATTTGAGAGAGTTTTAATATCAGGCTCTATATTATGTGATATAAAAGACATTGTGTCTTCAGTTTCCTTTTCTTCCGTTATGCTGAAGATGTTTGTATAACATTTTATAGACCCATTTGCCATTATTATTATATATAACACATAATAAATAAATAGAACTTGGAATCATTTTTTCTCGAGCAATACCAATGATCTGCCATGAAAGTGTTGTAACCTTTGCTTCTAAGGACTCATGTAGTCTTTGGAATGCTCATGATGCGGGTACATTTACTAGAATCTACTCTTGTATTGTTTCCCACTGGATCTACCAAACTGATTTAAAAAATGAATTTTCGACCGATGTTTCAGCCTAAATTGAGAGTAGTTCCCTTTTTACGAAAGGGTGTCCCGTGGACAGATGTTACTGTACTGCGAAAGCTATGGAGCGGATGGTGTACTGATAAATCTTCTAAACCCTTGGTTCCGTTGCAAAGTCACAAATATGTAGTCTGGTTATCAAGGGAACTTGGAATAGACTCAAAATTTGTTATACCTCTAAACAAGACCTTATAGAATAAGAAACATAATTTGTGTTTGTCAGATTTAGCACCCAAAAGGTCTTCCGAACTCTTAAAAGAATATGTTACATAAAAGTGGGGCTTGGACACGGCTAGGAAATACTTTTCATTATAGTGCTTATCAATAAACTTACCACTGTGCTCTTGCTAAATCTTATCATCTCCACACTGTACAATTGGTATATCTTACCCCTACGAAGCAAAATTACAAGTATGCAAAACTACAAACTACATTTCATCTTCCTAAACTTTTCTGCTTAATTATTCATAGACGTATCATGCAAATTTCTCTACACATTTTTATTGAAGTTTAGATATGATTAGTCTTATTAGTAATATTTCCCCACTTGTTAGAGAGGGTGATATACCAAGCTCTGAATTTTGGTACACATGTTAGTAAGCGTCTTAGTGACTATTGCGTATTAATGTGCTTGTCTCACACACCTAGAAAGTGTTTTGACACGTAGCGAAGAGATTATCGAATACGTTCTGAATTGAGATTTTTTATTTCTAATTATGGATACAGGAGAGTATTAGAGCAGTGTCTGAGAAGCATTGGTGTCCAACACATCACCTTATTTGAAGTGTCTGTGCTTCTTGGGTTGTACCTAGTGACCTAAAAGAAGTATGATTAGATGAATTCGACATTTACACACCTACCCGTGCCTGTACCTGTGCCAGAGTTCATTTAGCTGACTCCCAAATACTTAGGTGAAGGTTGCTGAGAAAGAAAATACTTGAGGAAATTTCTAATTTACATTCAAACCATTATAGTTTTAAAATTTGCGTGTCGCAAAAAGAAGTGCATAAGCATCCTTGTACTTTTAGTATCCAAAACCTACAAAGAACTTGTTCTATCAACATGATCTTTGTTGACCTCGATCTGGTGATGTAGACAAATTAGGCAGGACAATTACTGAAGTTTGTTCTCAGGACCAATATAGGTCATGGTTGAAGTCATCCCTATACATTGACATACCCATCTGATTTAGCATCTACGGTTCTACGGTTACAGTCAAAATTTAACCCTCCAATGTTCTCTTGAAGAAAAGAACTTGTACAGCAACTGAATGCACTGGGACTTTGCATTCTGCTTTCATTTAAACCAATACGTTAATGCTTTTTGAGCTCAGGTTGTCAAAGCTTTTGAACTTGTTATGGAATGTTGTCTGAGAATCCTGATTACTGTTGTGTCTTCTAAGGATGCCTCGTTTTGAAATGTGGATCTATAGATTGTTGCTCTGTCGAATTGTAGGTGGTTTCTAGGTTATACCTGCTGCGATGCTTGTGGAAGGTTGTTTGTGAAGGGAAATTACTGCCCTGTTTGTTTGAAGGTATTATTTGTTGTTTGATGATCTTGAATTTCTCAGCTTCTGTATATTTGATGAATTGTTAGCTAAAGCATGTGTAAACCTTCAATTTCAAAAGCGTCACTACCATTTTCCCTTTGTTGTAGGTTTACAGAGATTCTGAATCGACACCCATGGTTTGCTGTGATGTTTGCCAGCGCTGGGTGCACTGTCAGTGTGATGGGATCAGGTTTCTTCTGCTCTCACTTTTCAATACTACATTGATTAGTTTTCTGATACATATCATGTTCATTTTTCAGTGTATGCTCTCTAAGTGTACTCGCTATTTTATTGGTGGTATGCCATTGAAGGGTAGGGCACTTTTGTTTTCAATTTTTCATATGGAGTCTTTATATGTGAAAAAGAGGTTAGTTATTGACTTTAGTTGTGGTAACACTTTAAGCAAAGATATACCTTAGCATGGTTCTTTGTTCTCTTCATGTCCCAAGAGGTACCCTAGGAGACAACAAAGTTCTTTGAGGTCCTCCATGTTTGTGGGACATGCCCAAGTTCGATTACCGAGTTCCTGGTGTGAAAAACTAAAGGAGAGAATAATTGATATATTACTGATAATCATAACACAAAATAGTGAAACTACTACATGTTTAAATAGAGAGAAGCTACACAAAGGGAAAGATTACAAGATTAGATCACGATACGATCCCGATTCGATCACAATACGGTCCCGATTTGATCACGGTATGATCCCAATTTGATCCCGATACGATCTCAATAAACTGCCTAAAATAGAGGATTGCGATAGGATACTTTCACACCCCCGCTCAAACTCATGATGTGATCCTAGAGAGTGTCGTGAGTTTCCAAGGAGATAAGCCAACTGCAATCAAGTGCGTCCATTAATGCTGAAAATACCAAACATCGACCAAAAGCTGAACCGATGCAAATAGAGGAAGAATGCAAATAGAGACCACAACAGATGCAAATAGGAGGAAGAACCGATGCCGAACAAATTTTGGCTACAGATAGGAGGAAGAACCGATGCCGAACAGATTTCGGGGGAGAGAGGAGAGATGTAGAGTTCTAATGTAGATTCATAGTGTCTGGCGGACGGCAGCGAGGATTAGGCTGCCCGCCAGAAAACGGATTCCGACAGGCCTAGAACTTAGGCTCTGATACCATGTGACAAACTAAAGGAGAGATGAACTGATAGATTACTGATAATCGGAATTCAAAACAATGATACTAATACATGGTTAATTAGAGAAAAGTTACGCCTAAAAAGGGAAAGATTACAAGATTTGATCACAATACCATCCCGATTTGATCACGATTCGATCCCAATTCGATCCTGATACGATCTCGATAAACTGCCTAAAATAGAGGATTGTAATAGGATACTTTCACACTTGGATAGTAACAGTAATCTTTTTTTTGAAGCTCCTGAAAAATCACTTGGAAGATTAACATGTAGTCATGTACAATGGTCTGAGTTGTTTGAGTTATGCCTTTAGATGGGGTTCATTGTATCTTCTGTACTTTTGGTTGAATACCTCACTCAGATGTAGAAGTTACATGTACAACACACAAAGAAAGGAGGTTTTATCGCACAGGTGGCTTGAATAGGGTAAAAAAGTTGGTTCCCTATATATTAGCAGTCCCATGTTACGTAAAATCTTCAAATTCTTTTCAAGTACCTGTGTCAAACGACTGTCACTTGTTAAACAGACATCGTGATCACATTTTTGAAGCTTGAACTTGACTAATTCTATAATGAGCTCGCCTAGGCTGAAGAAAATGTTACATGGAGTCGGATATGAGATATCAAGTAGGCGCCAACCCTCTGAAAGTATACAATCTTAGGAATTAGGAATACCTATCCAGAAGTTGGCTACAAATATGTGGGGACATTCTGAACCTTAATATATACATGTTTCAAACCCTTTAGAAATGCACTGTCAAATTCATGGGATTTAGAAGGAAAGGGGATTTCTATCTCCCAAATGTATGGTTGTCTATGTTTTTTCCCTTACCACTAATTACTAAATGTGAACTTCTTGGGAGGTGGTATAAGTTTAGAGGATCCAAGTGTCTAATTTTTGTTACGAGTGTTAAAATTTCTACCGTGTACCCTTGGGTTGTCATATCACCATTCCGATAGGACTTAGGAGATGTGAGACGTACAAGTCGCCATGCAGGGGTGCCCGACAAAAGTACGAGAACTGGTGATGGTGCAAACGATACCTTCCCTTTAGTAATACAAGCATAAGAACATGAATATGTTTAGGGATATAGAAGGGGCATGACATACAAAAAGTTGTGCAGGGTTGTAAGACCATAGATAAGTACACCTGTTGTAAACAGATTCCTCCCCTTTATATGTGTGTGCTTGTATAGTTCTGAAGGGAAGTAATTGGAGAATATAGACATGCAGGTGATGCTTGTATTTTTGAAACTCTTACTGGTTCCGGACTTTGCAATTTCTCCTCTTCATTTAGTACTTGTTATCTTTTCTGATGAGAACAAAAGACATAATATTTCTATTACAGTACAATCAGTCGTACTTTAGCGCTCAAGTTGTCAGCAATTTGACAATTACGGATTCTCTCAAAGAATATGGAATCTTTTCAGCTCGAGATGTTAACTTCTGCATTGTTTCTTATTGTCTATTATCCAATACGTAGAGGGTACAAGGCACCAAGCTTAGCGGATTGTATTGTATCCAGCTTATTGTAGTTTGCATGGTACTACTAGTTGATGAGTATTTACTTGAGACATTCGCTTTCTGCCTTTCTCTGAATACTCTACTGAGCTTTGTACTTTCCGCATTATAACTATTTGCTTTTACTTTTTATTTTCATCTTTTTAGTAAGATATGTTTTGCATTTGCGGGCAGAACTATTTTGAACTCATTTTTGTGAATCATATTGAGATTCAAGATTTCTTACAATTGTTATCAATTTTTTGCAGTGATGAAAAATATATGCAGTTTCAAGTTGATGGAAATCTTCAATACAAATGTGCCACATGCCGTGGAGAGTGCTACCAGGTATGTAGACATATAATTGTATTTATGACATTTCCTAATTGTATTCCTTGTATTTAATTTGCTAATAAAAGTAAAACATGTATTTTTTTTATAACTGACTTGTCAGGTGAGGGATCTTGAGGATGCTGTTCATGAGCTCTGGAGGAGGAAAGATGAAGCTGACCGTGATTTAATTATAAGCTTGAGAGCAGCTGCTGGGTTGCCAACTCAAGAAGAAATATTTTCTATTTCACCTTATTCGGATGATGAAGAAAGTGGCCCTATTGTAAAGAATGAATATGGTCGTTCGTTGAAGTTTTCCCTTAAAGGGTTGGTGGATAAATCACCAAAGAAGAACAAGGAGTATGGAGCGAAACCGTCAAATAAGAAGTCAGGTAAGAAGAAGGGTTACCATGCATCTTTAATTAGCAAGTCAGGGGCACATCAGAGTTTTGAAGGACAGAGTGATCCCTCATCAACTGGGTATAACAGGGATGATGACAAGAATGATGATATGCTGTCCCACCGAAGCGGAGAACCTTTTTCTTCTCCAGTTGCGGGAAGTTTGAGTGAAGGGATATGCTCTATCAATCAGGCAGGGGTCCTGAAACACAAGTTCATTGATGATGTTACAGTAGGGAATGCAAGTATGAAATCTAGAGTTGTCAACATTAAGAGTAGTAAACCTCACAGGTTGGGTGTTGGGAATGACACTGGTAAAGATGCTAGCAAGTCTAAGATTGCGAACACGAAAGGACCAAAGCTCGTTATACATTTAGGTGCACGAAATCGGAATGTAACTAGTCCTCCAAGGTCTGACGCTTCCAACTACCAAAGAGAGCAAGAGTTAACAGCCTCCAATGGTATGAGAGCCTTTCTTTTTTGTTTATATTGTTATTGTTTTTATTAGTACGCGGGACTCATATAAATAAGAAGTTATTATGCCTGTGGATTAACAATCTGAATTGTTTTCTTTTGGATAAGAAATTGTTTAAGAATCGTTATCCTTTGATTTTGTTGCGGAACCATAATGAACCGTTCTAGTTATTGCAAGTATGGTTTATTCTAGGTTCTTCAAGTTGGATTTTGTTGAGAATTGTTGGCCATCATACCTTTACACTTTGACGTTGCAAGTGAAACCTTGGTTTCTCTCTCTCTCTCTCTCTCTCTTTTCTGTCATTCTGTTTTTCTTGTAATATGGGAATCATTTTTTTGTTTATATGTATTGAATTCTATGCTGTTTGGGGATTATTTTCTTGTATAAAAGAGAAAACCGAAGTAGGACAGGAAAGAAGCTATGAAAGAAAATCTACAATGGTAGGCCTGTTCAGGCAAGGTCCTCAACCAAAAATAGAAGGAATAAGGGCATTGGCTATTACTAGAAAACAAAACAAAAACCTTCCATACATCCTCTAAGACTATTTTATTTTACAACTAAAGCTGGCGTACCACATGAAGTTCGTCTTTATTTGCAACTAATTGTGATGTTTTCCAGTTTCAATTAAGCACGGGGCAAATGTTTGCTGTGAACAGTGCTTGTGATTTGTAACTGGTGCTAAAGTGTTTACTTATTCATGCTAGAGAGGAATAGCTGAACTAGGCTGAACTAGGGTGAGAATGGTCTCTTAAGTAGAGAAATACGATAGCTGATGCTTCTGGCAATAAATCTTAGAGCGTCTCTGGATCCAGACTCTTGGGGGCCAGAATTATCTCGGTCTATTCTCGACATATTGCTTTTCACAGTTTTGACTTTGAGTCATATTGTTTAGCATTAGTTTATCAGGTTATTTAATTATCTCTTGCCTTATTTATGTATGGTCCGATTTAATTTTATTATTTGTTTTTATTTATCTCATTGGATAGAATGCAACTTGGCCACTAAGAATGGATCAGATGTTGGCCAAGTGGAATTTTTGATACCACGTATCATTAGTTCCTTTAGACTTGATAAACTAGTGGACTTGCTGATTTTTGTTTCCTCAAAAGGTGGACTCGAAGATTCTCAATACTAGATCAGATTTTTAATTACATAGTGAAGATTGTGGACAAAAGTTGTTGGACTGAATATCAGGAAGCTCGTCGATGGAAAATCCTGCAAGTTACCCTGTCTAGAAATCGTGTTTATTTTAGTGTCATGTACCCAATGCCATTGCCTCCCATTTTACACCTCTATTTATTTCTGTTTGTTATCTTCCAATTGTTTCCCACTTCTATTATAGCTGCCAAGTAGAAACAAACAAGTGTTTTCTTGTTAGTTGTCTACTTTATTTCCTCAACATGAAAGCGGTTTCCTCTATTTTTGTTCAACGATCATGTCTGAGCTACATTTATGCCCTATTCTTTGCAAAGTCAAGAGCAAGTCATTTTCTCAGCCTTGCAATTCTTTAGCCAACCCGGGGTTAGCACTTATCTGGGGAGGAAGGCACACTTTAATGCATGGTTATTAATTGGGAAAAAAGGAAAAAAATGTCAGAAAAATAAATAAAGAAGAAAAGAAAAAAGAATCTCTATTGGAGTGAAAACAGTGAAATATTATATTTGAGTTTTGTAGTTCGAGATGATTTGGTTTGTGTCTCAGAGAGGATGCATTTGGCTTATCTGGTTTTTATACATGAATAGGCAGTGAAGATGTGGGACACGAGCAAACAGCTAACAGGCAGACTAAAGTTGGTGATGGTAAAGGTACTTTTTTCACTGAAGGAGAGTGCATGTCCTGTTTATTTAGTTGGCACTGTTGATAATATCTGTTATCATTTTTAAAAATTAAGGAATGACGTGTTTTACGTGAATTTCAGGAGGTAATTACGCTGCGCAACTGAAAGCTCCGAAGATGAGAGGAAAAGAGGGCAACTTGATAAAGATCAGAAAAAGTAACCCAGAAATTTCTGACGTGAACCCTAAGTTTGGTGGCGGGAATATGGCTGATGGATATGAAACAGTTTCGCCAGTGGATCCTCATGCTTCATTGGGAAAACGAAGCATTGAAGAAAGTCCGGCTGTGGTGGACAGTGCAAACAAATCCCCTGCAATAAGAGGTCAAAAGGTATATCTAAGGAAGAATGTGGAAGGTAGGCCTGAAGTATTAACTGGTGGCAACAATGATAGCAATCATACACCTTCGGCGTCGCAGTCTATGCTAAGGGATTCCAAACCTTTGCTGAAACTTAAGTTCAAGAATCCTTACCATGAGAATCAAAGTTCGTGGGCTCCTCTGGGTGAGGATGAGAAGAGTTCTGTTAAGGGCCAAAGGTCCAAAAGAAAGAGACCCTTCAAGGATAAAACTTCAACCAGGGAGGACGAAGATGTCTCGCAGCAGCACGGAGACGATACGATGGATGAGATCATGGATGCTAATTGGATACTGCAGAAGTTGGGCAAAGATGCGATTGGAAAGAGAGTGGAAGTTCATCAGCCGTCAGATAATTCCTGGTGAGTTGTCCTTTGAAAATCATCAATAAAACAATTGGTGAATCCCTTGGATACTGGGTAAACACTTACAGCCCCTCTGATTCGAGAGATTTAATGGCAAATTAGTACTAGTAAATTTTAAAATCATCAATAAAACGATTGGTGAAGCCCTTGGGTACTGGGTAAACACTTACAGCCCATTTGATTCGAGAGATTTAATGACAAATTAATATAGAAGTGATGGGAGACAGACTCTCTCTCTCTCTCATTGGAGAGATTTAATGACAAATTAATATAGAACTGATGGGAGACATACTCTCTCTCTCTCTCTCTCTCTCTCTCTCTCTCTCTCTCTCATTTTATGTGATAAATGGAGTGTAGAAGAACTCTATTATTTGTCAGTTCTATTCTCGCAGCACACGGTGAGAAACCAGACTGAGAATGACTGATTCTGTAATTTTCAGAATGCTCAGATTGCCATCATCACACGAAGAGAAAACAAGAAATCCACCCGTATCCCTGTCTTCCTTTTGCTGCTTTCTTCCTTATCCCCGCAAGAAAGTGAAAACAAAATCGTTTCTTTTTCTTTCTCACCAAGAGACCATGCGGCCTTTTCGTTTCTTATCTACTTTACAAACGGACTGTGATGCTTTACTACTCTTCTGTTTGTTCCGAGTTTTGGGGTGCATGGTGGAAGGTGGATTGAATGCTCAATTTTTTTCATTTTAGGCACAGGGGATTGGTAAAAGACGTCAATGAAGGCAAATCAACTGTATCTGTTTCTCTAGATGATGGAAGGGCCAAAAACTTGGAACTGGGGAAGCATGGAATTCGCTTTGTTTCTCAGAAGCAAAAGCGCGGGAACACACATGGTTGAACTTAATGAGAATGGAAATACTACCAGAAGACCTTCCATTTTATGGCTAGCATTCTGGAAAGCAGAGACTGTCCATAGTATGGAGGATTATCTTGTGCATCAGGTCCTTGAAGATCCAGGAAATTAGACCTTTTCTTTCGGCTCAGGTTACTGCTGGTTTTACACCATTGTAGCCGTTTGGGGATTGGTTGTACTAAGCTACCTTTGCCGGACGGTCAGAAGCTGGAAGGTGGCTGAGCATACGGAAAGGTTCTCTGGAGGCAGGCATCCCTCAAAATTTGCCCTCTCTCTCTCTGAATGTAGTACTGTAAATCGACTCGTCCTTGTTAATTTTTCCTTGAAAGTCTGGAGACATCATTTTAGAAATGGTAGCTCACGTCCGATGGGCTGTGTGGGCGCTGTACATGAATTTTAGTGACTTCATGTGTTAGGTTTTTTTTTTTTTTCCCAGTCAGAGAGAAGATTTGTTTTAATTATTAAGATGATGATTATTCATCATCCTTCTCAAGTTTATTTGTTTCTTGGGAGATTATTGGAATATATGTATTAAAAAAAGCTAAGAGACCGTGTTTTGGAGTTAAAGCTTTATTATCAATAATCCTGAAAAATGGTCTCTGCTCTAGTAGCACTAATATGTTTTTTTTTCAAGTTCTCCCGAAAACAGGAAAGGGAAAAGAGAAACTAAAAACAAAATGGAAGGATTCGTTGGCAGATCTTTTCATTTTGAATTCGTATTCTGTCATACTTTTCATGCTCTTCAGCTTCAAATGTCGCCTCTGTTGAGTGCTACTAGCCTACTACATGTATTTTGCCAATGAAACACACGATTCCAACATTTTCAAATATGAATGGCACGCTAGAATTAAGCATACAGAAAATTACATACACAATGTTTATACGGGTGGAGATGGCAAAATGGTCTCTGCTCTAGTAGCACTAATATGGTTTTTTTCAAGTTCTCCCGAAAACAGGAAAGGGAAAAGAGAAACTAAAAACAAAATGGAAGGATTCGTAGGCAGATCTTTTCATTTTGAATTCGTAATCTGTCATACTTTTCATGCTCTTCAGCTTCAAATGTCGCCTCTGTTGAGTGCTACTAGCCTACTACATGTATTTTGCCAATGAAACACACGATTCCAACATTTTCAAATATGAATGGCACGCTAGAATTAAGCATACAGAAAATTACATACACAATGTTTATACAGGTGGAGATGGCAAGTCTAATAGAAGCCAAAATCCAACGCAATCGTCTGAATCCAAATCATTTTGGATGGCAAGGAAATGTAAGCCTCCACAGGCCTTTTTTGCTGTTTCCCAAGCTTCAGCTTCATTGGTTGTTACTGGTGTTTTCTTATACGTGGCATAAACATATCGTGTGGAAATTCCAACTGATAAAATCAAGGAGGCTCGAGCCACATCTGCTTCAATTGAACACACTTCTAATCCATTCATCCAAGCTGCAGCAGGGGAGAACAAGAAAAATAAATAAATAAAGGAATTCAATATTGGCTTCCTCATATAGACGAGATAAGCCAAATTTCCTAATTCACCGGGTATGAAGAAGTGAACCGAGAAGTCACAACCATCGATGATAATTTAAAATTTGTATGGCAAGATATATCATTTAGTTGGGAATGAAAATATGCGTGAGGGTCTGCTGCAGGCATACTAAGAAAACCAAAATGAAACGCAGATGGTTGACAAAGAACAAAAAAGAAAAAAAGAAATTACTGTCTGCAGTTCAAAACCAACCAATCACGAATTTCTTGTCTTCTGGGGTATTCGGGTCATAAATTTCCAAAGATTCTTTTTTAATTCCTCTTTTCTTTTTCCTGTCGTATCGAGAATTTTCTCTAATATATTCTTTTATTCTTGGCAATTCTATTGTCTACTGCACTATACTCATTCATTCCAAATTCCGAGCCATATCAAGAATCACAAAGCCAAGTTCCTTAAGAGTTTGATCTTGTTTGAAGATGTGATATATCTGCGGGAGCAATCCTGATTTTGGCGACATATGAGTGATATATTTGGGGATGCGCTGATTGCAAATGGATGTAGTGAAAACAATGCAAGAAACATGATATCACGCTGATGCCAAATCCAAAGGGACACGTTAGCATACCTGCTAATGGCTTAGCACGTGAAGATGCAACGGCCAATCCAGGAATCAATGTCTCGGCATCAATTTCAATCCCCAAAAGATCCAGGTCTATATTTGCACCAAAGACGTATTTTGTCTCTACAGAAGAGGCCTCCTGCTGAACAACTGAAACAGGAAACTATCAAATAGTTTGGTACAGAAATATTACAAGTTCCAAGTAAGATAAGTGAACAAATGGAACTGGAACTCGCATAGTAGCAAAATTTGTTTTAAGTTCAGGGATCGCGGAGTAGTTAAGATTAATACAACATTCCTGTTAAGCAGAATGAAAATGGACATCTTCATTTCCCATCTCCACTTAACTTTTTGGATGTAAACCAGCAGATGAAGATAATGAGTGCGACATTTTTGCTAAGTTATTATAAAGCAATGTTATAAGGATGTACCTGAGAAAGGTAATTGGACAAAAGCCCATTTGTCACCAAACAAATTTTCTGGAAGCTCCATAGGAAATGGGTTATCTAGTGCCAGAAGCGGTTTCGCTCCATTTTGAAAGCCAGGGTGACGTATATACACAGTTTCGTAGCGCTCTTCCAGCCACAGAAGTAGTGATAGACACTGAAATTTTGACCAAGCAAACGTAGCAAAATAAAAAATTTAGGGTAACGCATGTGAAACTATGTAACAAATCTGCCATTATACATATTCTACTATGTGGAACTTTCACCCATAGCACATTGATGCAGTTGGTTGACTGAAATCATATAGGTCACAAATGGATGAAACTTGGGGTGCAGCAAATGACGAGTTCAAAAGACAGACACGAGTAATGCATGTAATGCCTCTAGTTGCATTGAATTTCTCAATTTTCTGAAACGATTTAAATTTTCCTCTAATAGATCAACATGTAAGCTCGTATGAATCATGACACCAGCTGAGCTTAATTTATGGATTTAACCGCTAACCTCAGAGAAATAGTTATCAAAACATATTTTCTTAGTGACCCAGATGTTAACTTATGTGAGTAAGATGAGAATGAGGTGAGACTTTGCGAGACAGAATTAGAAATGGTAACATTCGCGGAATGGTAGGGGTAGCACTGATAGAAGTTAAAATGAGAGAAAATAGGTTAAGGTGGTTTGCACATGTCTATCATAGATCGACTGATATAGAGTTAGGAGGAGTGATATGGTTACTGTTGCAGGGGGAGGTAGACCAAAATTGACACTAGAGGCAGTAGTCAAAAGTATCTAGGTTTTCTGAATATCATGGAACATGAAGCCCTCGACAGAGCCCATTAGAAAAAATGGATTTATGTAGCCTACCCAATTGATTGGGACTTGAGGCTCTATTCGATTTGGTTTGGTTTTACCTAGATGTTAATTTCATGGTATAGTTACTCAGGAAAAGATGCTTCGTTAAATCATAAGTAAGCATGATATTTATTGCAGTTTGATTAGTACTTGTGGAGGCACCCCTCCTTCGAAACTGGAAGCAGCGAAATGGAAATCCAAAGCAATTTCCATATGTTCTGCTAGTTATCAAGTTTGACAAAGCATTGACTCTTGGTGGTAATTTCTTCTAGAGTGAAATCTAGCTAGCAGAAAAAAAAAAACCTGGTTTAGTCCCCACAAATGGGGTCAGAGAGGAAAGGTTGCGTACAGAGTCATTTGCTAAATATGACTTAGGAACAAGGATGGAGCCAGGGGGTGGCTGGTAGGGGCCGTCGCCCCTGCTACAATTTGAAAAAACCCTACGATTGCATTGAAAAAATATATGCATCATCAAATTATATAACCCCACCACTCCAAATATATCCCGCCCCCGCTACGCAAAAATCTTGGCTCCGTCCCTTCTTAGGAAAGCAAGCATCACATGATTATTGAACTAAGAGTACACAATTTGTAGCCCGACTAGCCGACTAGAGACTTTGTATCGCAACTACAGATTGTCTTCTAAGACAAAAAGCTTGGTTAAATAGGCAAGCTAGGTTACAAGACACTCGTCATGTCCTTCAGATTAGAGTTCATTTTGTTCAATGAACATATGAAAAGAGACAGAAAATTACTAGCTAACTATGTCCAAGGCTGGACAGACTGGTGAGTAAACTATAAACTTTTACTTAGAACAAACATTAATACTTCTGAGTGTTTATTACAACTACGAATTTTAAACTCCACCAATATTGTATATCCCATGTATAAATGACAAAATCACACTAAACAAGAAAAGAGAGAAAACCGACCCTTTTACTTGGAATGGGTTTAATTCCAAGTTCTTTACATGCTTTCGTAATGATTGTCTGCATTTGTGACCTACAATCATACACCAAATCCAGTCAATGTCTTCATCTATATCATGCAATAACAAAAAGTCAAAAACTCATCTGTTGGGAACGTTTTTCCTGATCACACAGAAGCACATCCATGCACAGACCATGCAAACATTAACACGAGATTTATGTGGTTGGCACCAACCAGCCTATCCACGAGACACATAATCAGCAGGTGCATCAGGGATATTATAACCATCAGACCAAAAACATCCAAACCCAACACCAATACTCAACCCCCAACCCCTTTCCCTGTCAAGGGTCACCCTGGTGCCCCCAGTGTATGTTCCTCTCCCTGGCCTATTCTCTGCATCATCAAGTATTCCTACAAGTTCATATTCATAGATGAACTCAACACCACCGAATCCTATACATTCAACCCCACACATATTGGACCCTCTAAGGATTCGAGAATCCACACCCTTTCCCAAAGAAGTAAAAAGGTCATGCAAGAACTTGATCAAATCAAACAAAAAGAAAACACGTGAATAGAAGGTATATGGGATTTATGAATTGTACCATTTCCCTAAAAAAATGTGGGATGTGACAGTGTCTCTGTGCCTACCTCACAGGAAGAAGAAAAACAATCCACAATATACTCAACAAGGATTACAATGCTCATTTCCGACACTGCCTCCGTCTGTTGCTCTCTTTATTCCAAAACCCCTATTCGAAAATGCATTACATAGGCCTCCAGAATTGACAAACTACTAGGGATAAGTGCATGTCCAATCCTTACCCTTTTATCTACCGAAACTCAAAATTTGAGTAAAATCACTAAATACCCATCCCCAATGGCGTGGCCTTTTGCCAACCTCTTTTGAGTTTTACCCTTTTTCTTACCCAAATGAGCGGAAACTCAATCCAAACCCTTTTTCTCACCACCACTTTCACTTTCGTATTATTTACAAATGTTTATAAAATTGCAAGCATAACAAACCCCAAAAAATCACTGGTAGAAGAACCATGAAAAAATAATCCAATTAATTCACCTGAAGAAGCGAATTTTATCCGGCAAAGGCACACCCAATTCGTCACTGATCGACACTATAGCGTCTTTTAAAGTGATACTGTTGATGACATTATTAGGAAAGTACTTGGTGAATTGAAGAGAAAGAGAACCATCACAAACCACCAGCTCCCAAATCTTCTTCCCTCTGATGTCAAGAATGGGTCTGGAGCAGAAATCCATTTCCCACTCAGAAATGGTCTCTGGATCGGCTTCTGGGTCAAGATAGCACAGCTCTGCAGTTGGGTCGTCATCATCTTCTTCTTCTTCTTCATCAACTGGTTCTAAAGGTGCTGAAACAGAGCTTTCTGATACAGAAAACGTGTGTTGAAGAAGAGGGCGAGGTGGTGGTGAATAGGAATTGGGGGTGAATTGGGAGAGATTGAAGGGGAGTTTAGTGGGTTTTGATGAGAAGGGTTTGTGAGATTGGAATGTTGGGGTTTTGATTTTGGTGGGATTGAAGCCCACAGTAGCCATTGAAGAAGCTCTCTGTGAGAGCATGGGTTTTGGGCACAAGGCAAGCTATCGTCTTGTCAACCACAAGTATCCGTTGCCAAGGATAGAAAATATTATCAAGTGCTTCTAGAGTATAGAAGATGAATATAAGTAGTAGAAGATAAATACAGAAAACATTACTATTGTTACTAAAACAATAATGATACGTTCACTCCCCGCTAGACACTCCCATCCACACCCCAGCCACTGTTCACATGGCCCCACGTGGGGCCCACCCACTTCACCCCAGGAAAAAAAACAAAATTTCTGAAATTTTCAAAATCCCCAAATCGTCTGTTTCACTCTCAGTTTCGCGGCACCTTTGAGAGACAGAGAAGAGAGGAGGAAGATCGGAGAGAGGAAGATCGGAGAGAGGAAGATTGTGACCCACCCTCCGACGGTCGACTGCCCCCTTCACCGGCGACTCCAACTCCGGCGTCACTCCCCAGCACAACCACCAGTTCACGACGACTCAAGCCCAACCCGTCCCTACCTCGACAATGGCAAATCGAAGAAGACGTACGGCAAGGCGACGCCAGGTCTCTCTCTCTTTCTCTTTCTCTTTCTCTCTCTCTCTCTCTCTTTGCTTGTTTCAACTGGGTTCCAACGTTCAACTAGGGTACTTGAATAGGTGAAGTGCTTGTACTTACCGATTTTAGGGTTTTGAAATTGAAGTTCTTTGAACCCGATTTTGGGTTTCAAGAAATGGGACTTCGTCTATAGGGGTTTTCTATGTCTCATTGTTGCATGTTTGTCTGTATCACGTTCAGTTTTATAAGTAATTTGAAAGAAGCATAGGTTGATGCTGTGCTTGTGTTAGGTTTGTTTCATGGCATTGAGGCACCCATGAATGGCAATGAAAAGTAATGCACATTACCTATTTGTGAAAATGTTTGTGCTGTTATTACCTTTCCAATGGCCAACCAGGGATTTGTATAGGATAACACTGTGACCTTCTCTTTATAACATTTGTCGGATTTTTGAAGTGACAATGCTAACTACACTGAATCCCTCGGGTTGGTGCCCTCGGGTAAGATTCGACATTAACCCACTCCTACTTGCACCAATCACAAAACCCTCACTTTTAAGCTTCCCACACATGACATCTTCTATTGAAGCACTTGACCCAATCTATCTCATTTGTTTTGTTGTGAATAGCCCTGCAGGCAATGGAATGGTTGGTGCGATGACAACAATCAAAATGTCTCACTAACTAGAATTGGGTCTATACCTTGGTAATCCATGCTTTCTCTTCTTGATTTCATAAATTTTCACGTTCAATTCATTGTTTGTTACAGGGTTTAAGCTTAGAGAACTTAGAAACCCCTTAATTATGGAGTATTAGAAGAGTTTCTTGATGAATTGTAGAGGAATTTATCCAATTCATGCATCTCTGTAATTCTGCAGATTTTAGGTCATGTATGTCTGACTTTGCGGATTTTATTAACGTGGTTATACAACTCATAAATTTCTGGAATTTTTACTGGGAGTTCATAAATGTGTTTTCTTGGTTGGGTTAAAATTTTAGACCTAAATTCCGTATGTAGAGCTCTATAGAAATTCTGGAAGTTGCAGTTGTCGAATTTGGATTCTGCAGGCAGCAGGAACACATTTTGGGAAAACAGTCATAACTTTTAGCATGGGTATCGAAATCGCACACCGTTTGGTTTTTCCGAAACTAGACTCGTGCATCTTTCTGTACATGTAAAGCTTGTACCCCAATTTTGGCCTCGCAAAATCAGTTTTTAAGTTGAAGTTACAGCAGTTCAGTTTCTGCAATTTTGTTCCTCTTTGTTTGGACTAGCTTTCTTTAAATAAGCGTTCAAGTCTTGTCCGAACTCCGTTTTTGACCTATGACCTATCGATTCGAAGCTTATGATGTGTAGTTTGTGTTAGTATGAGCTTTGTACCTAGGAGTTGGCAGGATACAGTGCTTTTGGGTCTCTAAGTTTTGACCTCCATAACGTTTTTATGGTTTCTTAGAGCACTTGAGAAGTTCATTTAGAGTTTGGAGAATACTTGAATGGCTTCTAACATCTACTTACATTACTTGTTTAATATAGGAACTTCGAGAGATTGCGTGGATCGAGGTGAGTTTGGAGAATACTTGAATGGCTTCTAACGTCTAGCTTATCCACACCGGGGACGCTTGGTGAAGCATTCGGCAGATGATATGACACGTGACTTCACTGGACCATTCCCTCAATACAACGTCGACCTCAACAACTTAAGGGAACTCATCTTAGCCATACGGAATGCAGTCCATATTGGGATTGTAATTTGTATATTACTAGTTGTCCACATTTTGTATAGGTAATTTGTTATGTAATATGGTGAGGTACTGTAAAACAGTTAATTTGTAGTCCGTTTCGGACAATGGTTATGTAATGAATGACAATGTTAATTTCAAGTCCATTTTGGGTTATTGTATGGCCTAGTTTTATGTTGTTGCTTATTATTTGATTGTCTGATGAGACGCTTAGACGTCGGGTATGCAAGAAAATAGCGGAAATGCTGCCCAAATTTTTCAAAAATTGCATTTACAAAGAAGATGGAGCACCCAAAACATGATTTTCTACACTTCCTAAGCAGAATCACATCCATGCATTGTTCATAGATACAGATACGGATACAAAAAACAAAAAAGGTGCAATCAATTAACTTATCCATTTATCAAGCGGATACGAATAAAGACTTCATTCATAGATACGGATACAACCAGGACACGATAAGGACAAGAAACATACAGGACACGATACAATAAAAAGAAAGTAGAATACATTCCATTCACAAACGGCGCATTGATTCGGATACGGATACAATACAAAGAAGACACGATACAGACACGATACGATAAAAATAATTTAAGCAACCAAGTCTTCTACTCTTCCTCATTATTCATTCCATTCCACATTTGTAAAAAACTTGGTTGAACACCTTCGCATTCTTGCAATTGACTTCCCATGTGTGGCCACATTAATGCTCCCACGTAGCTCCCATTATTCTGCCATATCATAAAAAATTAACATAAATCAAGTCGGCAACTAACATAAAAAATTACCATTCCTTTTAGTTACTTACATTGACATTTAGAACACTCTCTTGTGTTGTACCCACATTGACAGCCGCAATATCTCCGATCTCTTGAAATTAACATATGATATTACTACGAATAACTCATTTAATATATCTATGTGGCTATATTAACTACCAAGAAAAAAATCAATACAAAGTTTATACCTTAACTTGTTCGTTAGACACGACGGCCTTCCTAGCGGGCAAGCTTTTCTTCTTAACTGCTTCCCTTTTCTTCTTAACAGCCTTTTCCACAACACCTTGCTTCATTTTACACGGCGGTCTCCCTTTTCGAGTAACTCTTTTAGGGTCAAGTATGTTCGTGCTTTGCTTGGAAGGTACAACTCCATCTCCAAATGAGTAAGAATCAACCGTATCACCAACCATATTGTTTGCACAAACAACTTGCGTTTCAATCACTTGGGTTTCAATGAACTGCCGTTTGAACTCATGCCCCTATGCCATCACCGTATTATACTTCTCTTCATTGTCTTCCACCAAGTCGGCAATCTCCTTGTAGAGATTGCAAACGTTGTCATTCCTACGCGCTTCAATGCTTTTTCCCGATTTATCGTAACTTATCTGAACTTTAGTGCGGGTCCTTTTCACATTTTTGCACCATCTTCTCAACACATACTTTTCAGGCACTTTGTAAATTCCCCTAAGCTGGTACACAAACAAATGATGCTTACAGACCATTCCTTTTGACTCAAACAATCGGCAATTACAATGAGTTTCATTTGTTTGAGCATTAAAATGAATTTTAAATGGCACACACTTCTGAAATTGCTCTCCAACTGTAATTAACTCTTTCACCTCATATGATGTCACAACATCACCTACTTTTGTTTCACCTAAAGAACATACCATTTTTCCACAATATTGCTCATGAAACTGTCTAACCTTGGTATGAGTGTAAGCAGTTACAAATTGCTTCTCCAACCCATCGGCCGTTATGCAAGGAATGAAAGTGTGCCAACTAGTGTGATCTTCTTGTTTTTCATTCTCCACCTTTTTCATCAATGCATTTTCATATTGTTCAACGAATTGTTTCAAGGTCGTCGTTGATCTAATGTAACCATCAAAATATGCATTCATACTCTCGCTTCGTTGTGTAGATGACATTCCCGCCCAAAACACATCTTTCACAAATGCCGGCACCCACCTCTTATTCTCCAAATACAACCCATGTAACCATGTGTTACTCTGAAGCTCGTACTTTTTGATGAACGCATCCCAACCAGTCTCAAATTCTTCTACTGTCAATGAATCATAAACTACGGAGCGAAAACGGTAACTAATTTTTTCATAAGTTTTGTACCCTTTCAACTTTTCCGGCACCTTTTTCATAATGTGCCATATGCACCATCGATGTCGGGTATTGGGGAATATATTCTCTATAGCATTCCTCATAGCGGCGCATTGATCGGTAATAATTGCATCGGGAGCACGACCCGACATGCATGTCAACCAATTCTTAAATAGCCACGAAAATGACTCTGTATCTTCATGGGAGATAAGTCCACATCCCAATAATACCGAGCTACCATGATGATTGACGCCTACGAAAGGAGCAAAAGGCATGTCGTACCGGTTGACGAGGTATGTTATGTCAAATGTCACAACATCACCAAACTCCTTACAAGTTGCCCTACTCCTTGCGTCAGCCCATAATACATTCCTTAATCGACCCTCCTCATTCAAATCAATTGCATAAAAGAAGTCTCCGTTGTCAGCTTGCATTCTCATGAAATATTGATTCATTGCCTCAGCATCTCCTTCCGTAAGTTGTAAACGTCGAACCTTATCCAAATAATTCCGGCAATCCCTCGGCAAATATGGAACCTTATCAGGTCCACCTGCTTCAATTTGAAGCGAGTCAATACTCTTATTCAAGCTGATCCCAGCTTTGTCATTCATCACAAGAATCTTTTTCACACTTGAATCAAGTACCCTATTGCTCTTAAAAAATCTAGACTTTCCCGGACTTTGTTCATGAATGTGCTCCAAGATAACCCGACTTACCCTCCACTTTCCCTCCTGGGTTAAACACATATTAAGGTGAGCCGGACATTCCGTTTTTGCCTGTGGACGTGGATTGGTAAGGTTGCTTCCTTTAGGCCTTGCCTTTCCACGTTTGCTGCATTCAAAAATTACATGCCTCAAGACTCCATCTTTTCCCTTTTTCGAAGATCTTTTAGCCACTGCAAACCCCTTTTTTTTCACAAATTTTGAGTAATAAAAATAAGCATCGTTGGGGCTATCGAATTCCATTCCCATCTTCGGTTCCTCAATTGTATCTTTAGAAATCTCAATTACCGCTTTACCATCACCACCTTCCTTTATTGGAGAACCATTCGTAACCTCTTCTTCTTCTACATTGTCTCCACTCCATACCTCTTCCACTTCTTCGTCCCTTTCAATTTGGGAAGATATAGGCCAGATCACCGATGGTGGCGATGGTAACTGAAACATCGCCTGCAGGTTAAAAATAAACAAGAACAAGTGAGTATAATACGCGTACTTTAGCACGTAACACAAAACACTAAATCTGGTGCCCTAATTTACAAATACAGTAAGAAAACAATCTGGTGGCATTAAATTTGGTGGCC